>SCLG01000328.1:173335-192032 GCA_004367875.1 Oikopleura albicans | reverse complement strand
AGAGTAAACTAAATCACCTAAATAAATACAGTCTCTGCTCCCAAAGCGTTACGATTTTTTGCTCCAAAAATAGTAACGCTTTTGAGTTATGAGTGATGGCGTCATTTTGTGACACTTTTGGGCCCTTTTTTAACCCTTAAAACTATTGCCGGTTATTTCTTTATTTAAGCTTCCTTTTAATGAAGTACAATTTTAAACATGTTGTTGAAAAAGTTTATGTTATTTTTTTTACGGAATGCTTAAGAATCATGACGTCATTTCGTAACGCTTTGGGCCAGGGACTGTATATGACTTTTGTTTATAGAAAAGACTTGATAAGCCAAAAAAAAAATCTAGAACGCTGAGCTTGTTTTGCTTTATGCGAAAACACGGGTATGACGTGAGCGCTAAGAAACTCACGTGATTCTAAGAAAACTGTCTCCACTTTTTTGCAGACTTGCGATGAAATGAAATATCTATGTGACGAACGAACCAAAAAAATGTCTAGACGGATAAACAAAATTTTATGAAATTAAGGAATTGTTTTTTGTTTTTTTGATAAAAGTTAGATAACGTACAAAAACCCTAAAAGGCCCAAACCATAAATTTCTCTGGTCAATAAACATGATAAACATTCTCTATTGTTCTTTGAAAATACAAAACAGCATAATTTTATTTTTCTCTGTTCAACACATTTTGTCTAACCTTGTTAACAAAAATAATAATATCGGGCTAGTTGATATTGGAGATACAGACGGTTGCGGAGAACGTGACCTTTTGAGACATTGCGTGTAGTTTTTTTTTCATTTTCACGTGAGATTAAAGATGACATCAAAAGTAGATATTGTTTAAGTTTATTTTGTTGTTTTCCGTTTTAACTGGTCTTATGTAATTATAAAGGAAAATTTTTGGACTGTTCTGGGAGTGATCATGATATCGACCCTAACGAGGAACCATTTCACTGTCTTTCCGAGAAAGCGTTTTCCAAGAATTTCTCGGACAGAGTTGTTTGGTAAACTTCATCAAAAATACTACTAATTCACATCTCTAGGAAAAACGGTTTTCTCCGAAAAACGGAAAGACACGGTACATCCCTTGTTCCATTTGTATTAAACAAACATGAACTTTTTTAACTAAAATTACCACTTAATTTTCAGAACTGCGACCATATGCTTATCACACTCGGCTGAAGCTTCATGAAGAGACGGGATTTATTTTTACACGTGTAATGTCTAGGGCAAAATGACCGATAAATCTCCAAAGAAATGATATTGCCGATTGAAAGGCACATTTGGCAATATGCCAACATTAAGCACCACGCCCCTAGTGGATTATACGTCCAAAGCCTAGCCGTAAACCTCCCCGCGCGACTCGTAGGTTAACTCAATAATATTTTAGTGTCAAATTGAAACTAAGCAATACAATTGTTTTGTTTAAGTTTATTTTTTTAACTGTTTCCATCCTTAATTTGGTAAATTTATATAAGATGTTCACAATGAACATGTACACTACTGTATGGTTCAAACGATTAAGTTTACGAACTTTGTGAATTATGATTATCAATTACAATCGACAGTGTTGATTTGACAAATGAATTTAACCCCCATAAACCCCTTGTTGGGTGATTTTTTTCTCTTTTTTTTGGCATGCATTGATAACATTTTAAAACAGCGATAAAACGAAGTTTGAATATGCAGTTCAAAATTTAACTTTAAGGATGCGAGGCATACAGTCCGAATCATAAAAAAACCGTTAACAGGTAAATTAATCCAGAAAACGTCTCATAATCACAGATACATGAAAGCTGTTTTTCGTGGGTGACGTAAGAGATTCCTTAAAAGACACGAGTGTTTGTTTTTAACCATATAAGCGTCGACGAATGACCTATAAAGAAAGTTCTTAGGACTTTTTTTTGTTATTTTTTAACATTCATGACTTCATAAGAATGTAAATGAGGTCAGGTTTTTATCCTCTGTGTATTTCTAAAAAAGAGGCGTATATATAAATAAAGCCTATATAATATAGGGGTTAATTTCATTTCCGAGACTTAACCGTCCGATAATAACACAATTTAACGTAAGGCAAAAAAGGTAACCCTCAAATACCGAAGAAAATGATGTACATAATTTTAATATAATACAGACGCCTAGAGGAACTTGGGGTAATCAGATAATTAAAAAAAATGAAAAAAGGAAGTTAAAAATATACCGAGTCTCAAAATGGCTGGTGCAATCTCATTTGATTTCTTTTTCATCTGCCCATTAAAAAATAAGTATATTTTAAACCAAACGTCTATAAAAATCATATGTATGAACGGCACCGACTAAATTGGTATCATGTATTTTTGGTCTAAAGTATAAAAGGTCGAAAGGTCAAAATGTATAAGTCAGAATTGGTCGAAAATTTGCGTCGAAGTCTAACTTGTTATTTGTCTAGTCGAAACTGTTAACGGAATAAGTTAGACCAAATTTTCGATCAATTCTGACATATTCATTTTGACCTTTCGACCTCTTATACTTTCGATAAAAAATACATAATACCGATTTAGTCGGTACCGTATGAACATGATGGGTAGAAGAACTATGCTACTCGACCGTACATACCGAAACCTTCTAAATTGGTAAAAATTACAAACCAAATGACGTCCGGAAAGATAATGCAAATAGACTATTTGAAATAGCACTCGGATAAGTGTGCAGCGGCTGAATCCATGTCGGCCAAATACCCCTTTTCGTATAATATATGACATACACCACCTACCTACATAAATTAACAAAACATTTGGAAAAAATGGTGTTAATTTACGTGAAATTTGTTAACTTACATGGGTAGGGCGTAGGCGGAAAGGTTGTCGCGAGTAGACTGTTAAGTTACGTAGATTTTGTTAACTTACGTGAATTTTGTTAACTTACGTGGTGTTAACTTACGTAGGTAGGTGGTGTACTATATATTCGTATTAACGAAAGTGTAATTAGCCGGCAAATGTTCGGCTGATTTACGTTTATTCGTGTATATGACATGTATATTACATTATTCGATTTGTATTTTATACCGACTCAGACAGTATCCATTTTGAGATACCCCGTATACTATTTAAACTATAACCTTGTTAAACTCCCAGATGGGTGCTGATAATATTCAGCTTATACAAAATGAAGCAAGACTCGTGATTCAGCCGCCATAAACTTGAATACAAAATATGTGGTAAATTTCAAGATGATTATATTTAATGTGTCCGGCTTAGACCGGTTGGGACATGTAATCCACTTAAAAACAGACTTTTTTACTCCTAGCGATCACTATTGAGATCAAGTAATGTACGTTAATTATAGGTGTCACTGTATAGGAACGACAAAAGTTGCGTATGATTTTTTAGGACATGAAAAGTAACAGATTTTTCATCTTTTTTTTCTCTCTTCAGGTGTTTTTGTTCTGCGCAGAAAATAGTGACACCGGTGTAATTAGGAAAATGGTGACGTGGGAGAAGAGATACTTGTACATATTGGAATATCGATAATATAAAGCGAATTTCAAAGCCACTAATATCGATGAACGAAATGTTAGACTAAGTGGCCTTTCCCCCATGTCCACCGGTGTTCAAATACTATAAAAAAGTTGTATCAACATCTATACGGCCGGCGATGGAAAGAAGAGTATCAACCGACGTAAAAAAAACACGGTAACACGTATAGCATTCGCTCAGTTCAAAGAATAATTAATATGGCGATTAACCTAGAAAATCAGCGAGTTCACAAATTAAAGAAATGTTTACAGTAGCGTGGTTATAAGGTCAAGCGATTTTTGTGCCAAATTTAATTGGTGTCAGACCTGATCTAACTGCGAACCGCAAAAGACATTATTCGCCATTTATATATTTTCTACATGACAGTTGGTCTTATGGATAGGGGCCAAAAAGGACCTAATTGAAGGCCATAATTTCTGACCCATAAAACTTACATCCAATTTGAAAACACCTTATAACCAAAATAAAATTAGACCCCAGATCATAAAAACCATACAACGTTAACTTCGATCCAGTAGATATTCCTACAAACTATTCTCCAAAAAACGTAATTTTACCTAAACGTATACCTTAAAAGTTTTAACTTAAAAGTATGGATACACTTTTTCCCACAAAGACAATATTTCCTAACGAAAACGCCTCATGAGCTTCGTAATTAAAAGACCAATTAAAATAAAATGCTTGACCTTATAAGTACCCCGCTACCGCTTTTCTTCAAGTTCAACCGGCGTCCCCTTTCTTTCTCCCAAACATTATCGACTGGATTACAAATTAAATACAGTTTGACAACAGTTTTTGGTTTGTTTTTTAGTATTTTTTTTTGTTTTAGGCAGGGGCGAATTTCAAGTGGAGATACGGTCGAAAAGTTAACGGCCCCACGTTTATGATGTTGTCACGGCATGCGGTAGATTTTTTTGTTTTTGCTTTTGTTGTTGTTGTTGATGATGGATCTTGTTCTTATTTTTTATCCAAAAGTAATTATGGTAAAGAAAGAGAAGAAATTCATCGCGTTGATGTCAGTAACGGCCAACATGTACGGTTTTTAACTCGTGAGAATAGAAGTCGGACAAAAAAAAGAAGACTTTGAGTTAGTCTTCACCAGGTCAAAAGTCGGGTCGTTTTTAGGTGCGATCACAAAACCAGGTCATGATTCGAGGTAAATTATGAAATCTTGACCCGAGAAAAAGTCAAAAAATGTATCGGAAACCTAGTTTTGAAACCTAGTTTAAAACTCATTTACGTGTTGACCTTCAAATGACAAAATAAAAGTGTTTTCCTGGTCAACAGCTTCAAGATGACGAAATCATAAATATACCAAAAAATTCGATACATAAAAAGAGCGTTCCACATGTTGAACTTGGACAAAAATAGTTAGAAAAAATAAAGATTTGTGATTCCAAAAGGCTAAGCTTGGCCGTTTGGAAAACCTGGAAGACAAGCAGATTCGCATATTTTGACTTAGGCGACCCACCTCAACCCTTAGGAGTTAAAAATCACTATCGTTCAAACTGGCCTTCATTGACAACATGCTGTATAATAATAATAATAAAAGTAATAAAGTGTGGCGATAGACTGCAGTTGACAGTTGATCCCTCTGAAAAAAATGTCATGTTAAAATGTTTATACCAGGCCCGGTATATAATTTTGTCGAACCGGATATTGTTTTTCTAAGAGAGGAAAGTCGCGAGGCCGTTTTTTTATTCGGAAGACCTCCTTGAAAAGAATGCGCTAAAGCTCAGTTTCTTCAATGGTTGCTTCTAGCTTAAGCTGATGATACAGGTGAACAATTGTATTGCAGACAAATTCAAACTGCTCCGCCGTCTGCTGTACTGTTCAGAAATTTGTCGTTTGTGTCGTTAAAATTGTAGAATGGGAAAATTCAAAAAGCCATAAAAATTTGAATACAATTTTAAGATTTTATATCCATAAACGGATATAAAACTTATTTAAAATGACCCTTATTCACCACACCCCCTGTAAATTCATTTATAACATGTAAGTCCTAAAAACTGTATGCAACTCATAGAGATCCCCATCATTTAAGGAATAACCCGTTGGTAAGTCCTTATTCCCGTGGCGGAGTGTAGTTTGTCATATGGTGTTTTAATTTCAAAAGTTTAAAACAGTGTTCCTGAATGAGGCATCCTCTTTGACTTCTCATCTCCGTTAATAATAAAGCGGGATCAATTTTGAGGTTTTTTTCAAGTTTTGAGGCGGCGGCATCGAGCGCGATAGTAACACCCGTCCTCCCGACGCCCGCCGAGCAGTGGACAATCGTCGGACTCTCATCCGCAATCTCGCGGCGATATTCCCTCACCTTAGATAGCTTTTTTAAGGTCAAACACTTTTTTCGTTAATTGTCATAGAAATTAAGATGTAGGTTTTTGATTTTAGTCCCAAAAAATAAGACCGTTGTCTATCTTTAACCAAAAAGGCCTGATTCTGCAATGCCGTCATAGCCTATGAGTCATAGGCCCTCTTAGATCGCTTTTCTAAGGTCGAATTTTAAATGAACATGAAGAGACAACGAAGTAATCTTTTGGATGAAGAAATGTTGAAAAATCTCGAAAAACAAGTTTACATTTGACTTCTTGATGCCACTCAGAAATAAATTGTGTGTGTTAAAATAAAATTCGGCTAAAACACATTAATCAAATCCTCGCATTGTTAAGGGTTATAAATTATTATTTATAATTTTATATACACTCCTTGAGGGTTTATGTGCCCACTTAGCCTCGATGGATGGTTTAAGCCCCAGTTTTTGAGGAAAAGTTTTCCACGAATCCCGCCCACGCATGAGGGTTTAAGTGCCCAATTTCGGTTTATGTGCCCACTTTTCAGGTCGGGAAATGGGCACATAAACCCTCAAGGAGTATAAAAACTTAATTTGCTTTTAATATTCTCTTTGAAAGCGAAACTGTTGGCTTGATAATAGATATGAGAGGTAGACATCAGGGGTAGACATCAGAGTTCGAAAAAAACGTGTGAGTTTGGGTAATAGGCAATCACGCTCACAAAATCACGGAAATCACAAACGTTTGAATCACAATCACCCGAAAATCACGCTGTGATTACCAAAACCTAAATAAAATCACAAATACAGTCCCGACCTTCCAATTGTGCACTCTCCAATTGTGCACGACTGCCTAATTGTGCACTTTTTCAGGAAATTTTACGAGACTGGCAAAAAGTATTTTTGGTTTGCCAGGCAAAACTTGTTGATTCAATTTGTTATTTTTTAGTTCTAAACGATAAAGGAATTAATTTTGTGTATATTTATGACTCGAAATCGGCCTAAAAAACTAGTANGCAATCTCGCGGCGATATTCCCTCACCTTAGATAGCTTTTTTAAGGTCAAACACTTTTTTCGTTAATTGTCATAGAAATTAAGAAATCTTAGGTTTTAAATTTAGGTTTTTGATTTTAGTCCCAAAAAAAAATAAGACCGTTGTCTATCTTTAACCAAAAAGGTCTGATTCTGCAATGTCGTCATAGCCTATGACTCATAGGCCCTCTTAGATCGCTTTTCTAAGAGTTATAAATTATTATTTATAATTTTATATAAAAAACTTAATTTGATTTTAAAATGTTCTCTTTGAAAGCGAAACTGTTGCCTTAATAATGGTAGATATGAGAGATAGACATCAGGGGTAGACATCAGAGTTCGAAAAACGTGTGAGTTTGGATAATAGGCAATCACGCTCACAAAATCACGGAAATCACAAACGTTTGAATCTCAATCACCCGAAAATCACGCCGTGATTACCAAAAACTAAATAAAATCACAAATATGTGATTTTGGTGTGACTGAGGAATTTCCCATCACAATTACGAAAAAATCAAGCCAAAATCAGTTTAACGGTCGATAGGTTATTGACCTGAAAAAAAGCTACCTTATTTAGAAAAACAAGAAAGTGGCATGGGTCGTGTGGCACGCCGTGGTCGGGCCAATCAACGAACTGGATTTGCCGCACGTGGCGTGTCTTATTTGTTTTTGACGATTTGAACACCAGAGTGCGCTCTATGACGCCATCGTGCTCGTCTTCTTCGGATACCATTTCGATGGTCGTGTCGGGATGGGGATGGACGGGTTCGGGACTGGCTGGCCAATATCGCGCACACTTTTGACGCCCGTTTTCCGTCGTTTGTGTCACCATTACAATCAACTTACTTTCGCTGAATATTTAGTTGAGAAACATGTTTGGTAAAAAAGTCTTCATCCAAAAAAAGACATGATTTTAAAGATTTTTTTTTCAAAAAAGCATGCTTCTCAAAAAACTGACTTGACCTTATTGCAAAAAAAATGACTTGACCTTAGTGCAAAAAACTGACTCGACCTTATAACGGTACAAATGGCTGACCTTATAACCAACCACCCTGTAATATTTAAAGTTTTTACCTTTCATAAATCATTCGCCAAAAATCATTAACAGTAAGTTGAAGGGGTCCTTGAGCGGCGATCCACCTCCTTATCTCGTGTCCACCCGCACACATATTAACATAGTTGGCATTTATGTAATCCCCCGCCTCTGATTGGTTGTCGTTTCCTTGAATAAAGTGTTTAAAAAAGCCCCCTATCCTCTCTAAATATCCACCATTCTGATTGCTGCACGTCTGAAAGTTGAATCGTGTCGAATCGTACGGCATAATATCAATGTATCGATTTTTGTCACGATTTTCGGGCAGGGTGGAAACTGCGGTCGGTTATATTTTAAAGAAACGACTGTGTGTATCAATGGTTAAAATAAATAATTTTCCTTCACAAAAACTGTGTGAATCAAAGGTCTGAAAATATACGGCTATACTAATTCAATGACAGGAATTTTTTTATAATAAATTTGGAACCCAATTTTAACTTATACATTCCATATCGCACTGATTATACGATAAAGACGATATTTTAAAGTGCGTTTTTGGTCCCTGGGAGTTAAAATCAGAGTTCTTCGATATAAAGTTTTTTCATCAGTGGATCAAGCTCTATTACGTTATCTAAAAACTTTCTAAGACTTTTAGGAAATACTTGGTTTCTTTTGAAAGTGTGAACACGAAATAAATAATGGCAAAAATAATATCAAAAAAAGCCCGATTATAAAATTTCGGCTTCTTTGCCAATCTATGCTAAATCTTTGCCAATTCTATGCTAACGAGTGCTACCCCTAATTTGTTTTTCGAGAAGCACCCTCAATGGCTCACATTGCAATAAGTTTTACCAAAACATTGGCGATTTCGGGTCCTTATAACAAATATTTTTTTGTCTTATAATAGGTAGTGATAGAGGGTAGCCGACCTAGCTAACTTTTCACCCAATATCAAAATAGAAAATCCTCGACCCACCGTTCGTACCCTAGCAATACAATGTACTGGATTCACCGTGACCATTTGACCTTTAGCTAATCGTCTTAGAAAGATTTAGAACACTCTGCTTGATTTTTTTTTGTTTAAACACACCAAAAAGACTTTCTCTAAAAAATAAACGACCTGTGATCGAATAGCGCTCGTCGCTCTCGTCAAAGTAGGGTGGGGTTTTTAGGAATACCTTCTTCCAATCACCGACCCGCGACCCGTACTCAATTTTGGCGACGCTGTCTTCACACTCGTCAAAGTCGGAGCCGGAGGATGAGTCAAAAGAGTTATCGGATGATTTAACCCCTACACACCCGCCTCCGCCTCCCCCGCCATCGTCCTCTTCCTCGCCCCCGTCCGACTTCTCCGACATTGAATCTGATTCGGCCAGGCGATTCACGGTTGACTCTAAAACCAAGAAAGTTGCTTAACCAAAAATTTCCCACATTATTCTTATCTATTTTTTTCAAGATATGTCATAGAATTTTTGCTTAAAAATACACGTTTTTTTCAAAAAAAAAAAACACCTTTTGACCATTGGCGAAAAACGAGAGCCTTTACGAGACCTTTACGAGGAGAAAAAGAGATAAGTTCTTCTGAACATAGGAGTGGTTGAAAGGTTATAGACTATAACTTATAATTAGGTATGCCGCCTGAGATTGAGCAGAATTTAGAAGTTAAAAATTTAAATTATTTGAAAGCCATCCGTATGGATATGATTGGACTCGGCCGTGAGAATTGGAACTCTACTTATCCAATTATAAAATTTCTCTGATACCTTGTTGGGCTTTGTGTTCNCGTCCGACTTCTCCGACATTGAATCTGATTCGGCCAGGCGATTCACGGTTGACTCTAAAACCAAGAAAGTTGCTTAACCAAAAATTTCCCACATTACTCTTATTTATTTATTTTTTACAAGATATGTCATAGAATTTTTGCTTAAAAATACACGTTTTTTATTTTTTTTTTCAAAAAACACCCTTTGACCATTGGCGAAAAAACTAGCCTTTACGAGACCTTCACGAGGAGAAAAAGAGATAAGTTCTTCTGAACATAGGAGTGGTTAAAAATTTATAGTCTATAACTTATAGTTAGGTATGCCGCCTGAGATTTTGAGCAGAATTTAGAAGTTAAAAATTTAAATTATTTGAAAGCCATCCGTATGGATATGATTGGACTCGGCCGTGAGAATTGGAACTCCACTTATCCGAGTATAAAATTTCTCTGATACCTTGTTGGGCTTTGTGTTCATCTATTGCATGATCAACTTGGTCATTGTGATCGGGCCCATGGTCCATAGCCGCGTTGCACTTGATTTTCGATTCCGATTCTAAATTAATGTATATATCTTAATCTCGAACAAAATAAAAAAAAAATATGTGAAAACGGTTGAATTTGAAAAATAAGACAAGAAAAAAAACTGTCGTATTTTGAATCGATTACTTAAATTTATGAAGCCACAAAAGGGAAAAAGAATGATCATATCAAAAAAAAAAATCGTCCACAGCTCATAAATCATATAAAATTGACAAAATTGCACTACTAAAATCATAATAAATTAAGCCTCAATGGATTCTTGGAAATCGAATTACACCTAAAAAATTAGCTGCAAGGAAATCAATGAGTGCGCACTCAGTAGTTGTAAAATTAAGCGCGGTAAAATTACTAACTCGACCTTAAATGCTGGTTTCAAATCATTTTATAGGCTTGAATAAAATCCGAGACCTTTGTTAAAAAACAGTTGAAATACAGGGGGGTTGGTTATAAGGTCAAGGTCTAAAAAACTGACTTGACCTTAATGAACTTCGAAAAAACTGACCTGACCTTATAACCAACCTGAAATTATTTTCCACAATAAGACCTTAGTGCTGGGAAAAAGTTAAAAAGACAAAATTTTATACAAAAAAGTGTAAAAGACATGATTTCTTTAGAAAAAAATGTGACAGCGAGGAGGTCTTCATCCAAAAAAAAACGTAAAAAGACATGATTTTAAAGACTTTTTTCCCAAAAAGCATGCTACTCAAAAAAACTGACTTGACCTTTTAAAGGCACAAATGGCTGACTTATAACCAACCCCCTGAACATGATTTTAGGGGATATTATCTAAATTTCAGATTCTGAACGACAAAGGACATTTCCTCTTTTATCAATACTGTATGAGGCCCTGAATAATTATTCGCAATTGCGTTCATTTTTAATGAAAGATGGTAACTCTTGAGGCACTTTTAAAATCTCTATAAGGCCATCTCAGCATGCCATCTGTAATAAAAAGTAAAATCGTAAAAGTTTTTCACTATTTATCGCTACCTTAATATCGTCATTCGATCGGGAGGCAAAACGAAAAATGTTTGCGTAGAATTTATATTCTCATTATATTCTGTTGTGATTATCAGGTTTCGAATCATGTACTAGCTTATAAAAGAAAGTATTTATCAGAAAACGTCAAGTTTTGATCATGATGGGGACATTTAACTATAGTACGACAGACTGCCAGTTTACTGACATTCACCCATTTTTTCATAAGAAAAAGATACGCGATCGCCGGAAATATCATATACGAAAATCAACATAAGAATATACTTATTTATTACAAGCAGCGCAGGGAGTTGTTTGCGTGGCTAAAGGACGCTAGCCAATAGGAGGCGCCTATAAAAAAGCATGAGCCAATAGGCCGCTTGTAATTCAGTTACAGACGCTCCGCGCCTACGGCGCTGGCGTCTGTAACTGCTTATTACACACTTCATAACCAAATGCCAATACTCTGCACTCTTATATTAACAGACCTAACACATTTTGTTAATAGTATTTCTCTATACTTTAAAATAGACTACGTAAACAAACGAAAATGCAGATTAATTGTTGTTTACCGCAAATTAAATACTCGAAATTTACCGGTCTTGCACATTTTGTGCAAGGCAACTTCCATATGTCATAGTTTCTAATGATAGGGGTTCATGATTTATCTTGAAAAAACTGACTTTACCTTATAAGTTATAACGACACAAATGGCTGACTTTATAACCAACCCCCCTTCACGTAAATATTCCGTCAAAAATCTTACATACGAATGTCATATTTCGTCCCGGAATAGCTGTCGAAATATACAATGGCATAGTTTAGCACAATTTTACTTTTTTGGTGTTAGTGAAATACTAATGATATACAATGATTTCCGCGAGAAATATAAAATTTATATTTCGGGAAAAAACGGAAAAATATGATTATGCATATGACACGTTATTCTGAGTCGACATGTCGCGACATATTGTGTCACAATTCGACTGTATTTCCTTTAAAATTTTAAGAGAAAGTAATGATAAATGAAGAAGCTTAAAAGTGTATTGAATTTCAATTTAGGTCTTAAAATTTTAACCACACTGATTAATCCTATTATTTCCAAATATTAACCGTTTTGTGATGTATTACCGTTTTGTGAAGTCATGTTTAACAAATTATAGTCCAATCTCTATTTTGTTAATTTTCAAGATCAGATTCAAGGCTGTCTCACAAAAAAAAAACGATATAAAATACAAAATAAACAGATTACCAAAAAATTAAAGAAACTTTTTTTCGCCAAGTTTTTTTTTTCTCTATTCTACTTGATGACGAATAGGGTCGAATTAGGATGAATAAGCAATTTCAGAAGCGTTAAATTTTGATGAACGCGCTGATTATTACGTGATTTATCACGGTGAAAAGTCAGTTGATTCATCATACGATTGTATCTGCAAATATTGACATTCATCATAAGAATGGCCGTTGTTATAAAAAACGTGACATCTTAGCATACAATTTAGTTTATAAGGTCTGTCATACAATGACCATACGATCTTTATTTCAGTTTTGACAGACCATGGTCGACCAGTACACCTTGCAATCTTCAATTTGTTTTGAAATAAACAAAAATATTTGATTAAAAAAAATACCACCAACTGTGAACGAAACATATGGCGAGCAGAGGGGGGAGGCCTTCACCCCAAAAAAAAAGTGAAAAAAGACATGATTTACTGACTACAAAAACTGACTTGACCTTAGTGCAAAAAAACTGACTTGACCTTATAACGGCACAAATGGCTAACCTTATAACCACCCCCTGTAATGACCTTTTGTAGCACGACACTCATATGATATGAGCCCTTACTGAAAAAAAGACCATATAGCCGGAGTGTAAAAATACCTAGCGAACCAAATCCTAGACCTACTAACTTAGTTTTTATAATAGTCCGTATTTTGAGGGGGAGGTCTTCATCCAAAAAAAACGTAATGAAACATGATTTTTTAGGTCTGTTTCCCAAAAAGCATGCTTCTCAAAAAAAACCGACTTGACCTTATTATAGTCCAAATTTTACATATATTTTGTGGAAAACTTTTCAGATAGTCCAGTGCGTTTTTACGAACGACTTACTTTTAACGATATTCTTGAGCCGAATATTCAAAGTTAATCTTTTGCTAGCTCGGAACGCTAAAATTCCAAGCATTTTTGACATTTTCTACAGTAAAAAAGTTTATTTAATGATAATACTGAACAACGCTTGGCACAATTTGAAATTCGCTGGGTTAGGGAATCTGAAAATAATTTTTGAAGTGACTCGAAAGCCAAGCTAAGCCAACATAAACTTTGAATAAAAAATAAATAAAAAAACCGGCGATGTTTTAATGTCACAAATCGTGACACACGTTCCCTTAAAACGTTTCTTTAAAGAAACGTTTCTTAAAAGCGTGAGAAATTTCAACTTTGATTATTTTTCCAATATGGGAGAATATATATTGAGAATAAATTGAAATTTTTCACGCTTGAGGAAACGTTTAAAGGAAACATGAGTCACAATTCGTGACATAAAAAGTTTTAATTTAAAACATCGCTGGTTTTTATTTTTTTGTTAGTTTATTATATTCTCGTATTTCTAAATATTATTTCTAAAAAACGTGGACAGGTTAAAAAAACCTAATCGTTAATAATAAATTATTTTTAACGATTTAGTTTTTTTAATAACCTATACTGATGAATTTTTCAAGCGTTTCATCCATTGTCCTGCTTACTGTGGCTGAACTATTTATGATTCTTAGGGACTTAATGCAATTTAAATTAAATTGGTATTATGAAAGGTATACCGTCTACACAAACGTCTTATTTATTTCTCTGTCCAATGTATTCAACCAGGTTAACAGTTAAGAACAGAAAATAAAGTGTATAACAATAACATAGATAATATACTGAGGAGATCTCGCAAATTGAAATTCATGGAAAGTGCTTAAATATCAGCGGAAACCTGTTAGACGTTGAAAAATCTCTTTGGTAGTACTTTCAATTAGTTATATATTACAAGGAACGTAAATGTAAGTTTATGATATATACAAATTCCTTATTTATATTCAGCTGATTTAAACTGAAATTCACATTGCAGGTTATAATGTATCGGAAATTTAACCATTCCCCCTTTATTATTTTTCATTATAGCGTATAATTTATAGGTGTAGTCACTACACCTGTAGTCACTACACTGTAGTGCGAAGAAGATGTAACATTTTACTATTAAATATTATTATGTTTAATAGTAAAATGTAATATTTTCTTCGGACTACACCTATAATGAAAAATAATAAAGGGGGAATAGTTAAATTTGCGATAACCTGTAATGTTATCACATGTGTTGTCTGTTTGCATTGTTTGGTGCCCAAAAGAATTCAGCAATAAATATGATTTTCAGGAAAATATCACCGGTAGCATTATATTCAGACTCGGCAAGTTACATGGCAGTGACGTTAGATTTCGATCACATTATAAGATATGACAAGTACACCACTAAACCAGTTATCTTAACAACTGTTTTGTCTAAAAAGTGTACAGGGGGGGTCTGGTTATAAGGTCAAGCTCCAAAAAATGATTTGACCTTAATGCACTCCAAAAAAATGCTTGACCTTAGTGCAAGAAAAAAATCCAAAAAGATATGATTTCTATAAATAAAAATTATTACCCGTGTCGTTCTAAACGTATATGTCGAGTTCTAAATTTAAACCCAAAAAAAGTGAAAAAAGACATTATTTCTATGAAAAAAATTTGTTTACCCGTGTTTACCCCTGTCGTTCTAAACGTATATGTCGAGTTCTAAATTTTAACTCAAAAAAAGTGAAAAAGGACATGATTTGTATGAAAATTTTTTTTTTACCCGTGTTTACCCCTGTTGTTCTAAACGTATATGCCGATATCACCTTTTGTGACCTTATAACCAGACCCCCCTGTAAAGATAACCAAATTTTGTTAAGATAATTGGGTAAAATGTAGGCGGAAATGCCTAAAAAATTTGTATTATATTAAGATAATAGAATTTAGGGGTGTTTAGTTAGGATAATTTAATTTAGGGTTTCATGTTAATATAATTGAGTTAAGCGTTACTTTTGGTCAATTTTCCACTCATTTTTTTTAAAGAGGTCATCAATTTTTGCGAAACTTTCGAACATGTTAACAATTTATGTGAGAAAATTTTCAATTGCAAATTAAGACAGTAATTTGTAATTGCAAATTACGCAATTAATTTGCAATTGAGTTAGTTTTGCAATTAATGGCGTAATTTGCAATTACAAATTACAGTCGTAATTTGCAATTGAAAATTTTCACATAATTTGAACGGAACTACCTGCTGCTTTAACGCGACACTGTTTCAACGCAACTATCATCGTTCAACGCGACATTTAAATTAGACCCTTTTCTTAAAACCAGTGTTAAACAAGGTAAATTCAAATCATACACTGCCTTTGAATCACGTTTTATCGGAGTTCTAGTACCGATAGAACGCCAACAAATCACTGATTACACAGAACCATTTACAGGGACTATTNTATCTATATTTGATTTTAGTTTTATCAATTTTCAGGGATTGTTTTCGAAAAATTCTTAAGTAAGAACTAATTACAGTTGTAATACTCTATATTCAATGTTGATTTCATTTCATCATACTTATTAATTAACAAAAGAAAAAAAATGAATTTTTGAAGCCAGTCGGAAGTCCCGCCTTCGTCTTTGGGAAGGGGGCTAATTGCAATTGCCCGCAAGCGCCGCGCGTAGTTTGTCAATAGAGGGCACGTTAATAGGCAAAGGCGGTAAACTTTTGATGTTGGGGGCAGTGACGGGTTTTTCTTCACTATAGCATTATTGCTCCCAATACCGGTGAAACTAGTACGACGGGCCTGAAACGTCTTATTAAACTCCTCTCATATATTGGGTGTTGTTCAAATTCAAATTCATATCGGCACTGTTTGAATCGGTCTCTTTTCTTTTGTGGCGAAAGGGTAATCCGCCGAAATTACTCTGATTTTGGCCAATGACTCATTGGCAATGAGAATGCTGAAAAGGCGCAAATTTCGGCGAATCAACCTTTCGCCACAAAATAAAAGAGACCGATTCAGACGGTGCCTTCATATCATGTCTGGTTCAGAAGGAGTTAGAAAAATATTGGGACCAGGTAATTTCTACTTTAACCAGTAACTTCTATTTTAACCGGTAAAATATGTACACTTTAGAAGTTCTAAAATATGTACACATAGAGTCTCTAGAACGGTCTTATTAAACACGCCCCATATCATGTCTGGTCCAGCAAGAGTTATAATTTATAAGTTATAAATTACAGTCCCGACCTTCCAATTGTGCACCCTCCAATTGTCACGACTGCCTAATTGTGCACTTTTTCAGGAAATTTTACGAGACTGGCAAAAAGTATTTTTGGTTTGCCAGGCAAAACTTGTTGATTCAATTTGTTATTTTTTAGTTCTAAACGATAAAGGAATTAATTTTGTGTATATTTATGACTCGAAATCGGCCTAAAAAACTAGTAGTTAACTTGATAATGACAATTTTACCAAATTTTGCACGACTCTCCAATTGTGCACGNCTTATAAACGTATTGGGAGCAATAGTGAAACAAAAAACCCGTCAGTATATGAGAGGACATCGTCCACTGTGATGCGCGATAATGTATTTAACATGGCGTTCTTGATAATGTATTCCTTTTCGCGTAGTCGATTATTAACCCACTCGACGTCCACGGGTTGGCCATTGAGGTCGGAAATTGTGTGGGGCGCGGCGGAGCCGTTTCCGGAATTCATCTCGTCGTTAGTGGGACTTAATAAATAATTTAAAAAAACTGTAGAGCTCAAAATGAAGAAAAAGAGACTTAAAACCAGGCCCCCTGTAAGTCCCTAAATTTCTGTCCACTGGCAAGTTCGAAACATTTTTGAAGGTTGAGATTTCTGGGACCTTTCTGCTTGCATCTATGGCCCGAATTTAAAAAAAAATCCCGTCGAATTTTTTTCCAGTTATGACGATTATTGTATTTTAACCGGTGATTACCGGTACTTCGAGTTTTGGTTCCGGTCCGGAAAAGTTTCAAAATTTCAGCCCCATCATTCTCAGTTCCATGCCAAAAACCGTTTGTCGATAACTTTCTTAGTTTTCCCAGAGTGTTCGTTCCAAAAAAAGTAATTCTTGGGCTGGGTTAAAAAAACGACCCAACGTTATTTTTTTACATTTTCTTGCTAACTTTCCGAGGTTTACAAATTAGCCAAAACAAATTTTCAATTTATATTTATAAATATAAATAAATATGAAGCAGTATTATTTTTTGTTGCCTTTTAAACGTTTTGTCTTTCAAGACAGTACCTTAAATGTTCAACGGCTTGGAATACAATCGCCGACTCGTCCATTACCATAGGATGATCTATGTCGTCGATGATGTCGTTTTGTAAGACGAAGTTATCGTCATCCGATTCGTCAGACGATTCCTGTCTGAAATTTAGACATAGAAACATA
Organism: Oikopleura albicans; assembly: GCA_004367875.1. Lineage (NCBI taxonomy): Eukaryota > Metazoa > Chordata > Appendicularia > Copelata > Oikopleuridae > Oikopleura > Oikopleura albicans. The sequence continues at coordinate 174,383 of SCLG01000328.1, read as the reverse complement.
TAACAGACAAAATGTCAGTGTTTATAACCAACCCTACAGGGTAAATATACGGCCACATGGAAAAACTCGACAATATAACCGACCAGTGAAAAACTAAAGACCCTTTTAATGTATGTGTCCAGAGAAAGAGGAAATAAATGATTACATGGGAAAAATTGAAATTGATGAGTCATTGAAAGCTATTCTCAAAAGTTTCGGTAACGCCTACACAAGACTTCAAATCAAGACACATAAAGTTTTTATAACGTTTTTCGTAATTTGTTAATATAAAGGCCCCGAGCTTACCGTATGACAGCGCTCAGACTGCTACGGTGACGTCATAATAGCGTTACAAATCATAGGAAAATTTCTCAAAGCCGGTCATACAGTATATTGGGGAGCTCTCTGACATGGCCCATGTCATAGTCAATGAAATACCTTTCTAACTGTTCGATACGCATCTGCTTTTCATGAAGTTCAGCCCTTAAATATCCTTTGTAGGACCGACAGTTCCCCTGATCATTCACATCATGCACATTCAAGAATGTATATCTTAGACCTGATGAATTCGACAAGTCCCGTTTACGTTTTTTAGTGCGCTTTCTTTCGAGTTTAAAAATATACAAACTCCCCTAAACCGACCTACGATAACCCTAGCCAAAGCGACAATTAAGCATGTATCCTAAAAATTCGGATTATAATCTGTTCTTAGTATCCTGAACTTAGTATCCAAAAATACCTTAAGGTGTTAGACATGACCATATCTTATAGCGTACCAACTCAGACCTTGTAGCCAACCCCTGTATTTTTTACCATACAAAATTGCAACATAAATTATTTTGATTACAGTAGAGAAACATTTACATGCGATTTTTACGTGCGAGAACTTAACGAGTGAGAAGTTGACATTTTTTGGAAAAAATGGCATGCAATATTTACCTATTTAGGAAACTTTCTGAGCCAGTTATTGGGAAATTTGTCGTCATTAGCAAGAACTATTTCTCTAAACTACTTTCTGTTTTATAAAAGAAACAAAATCCTTTAATATAATATATTTGAAATGTTTTTT
>SCLG01000328.1:117143-172508 GCA_004367875.1 Oikopleura albicans | reverse complement strand
TTTTTTAGCGTGAACTTGACATAAACGCACAACGTTTTTATTATATATAACCCGACCCGGAACCCCTGGGTAAAACTCGGGTTTCAAAGTCATATATCTAGCCAAGTCATGGGTAAAACACAGGTCAGCGCTAGAAAAAGTGAGGGCCTTTTGAGGTATTAAATCAAGTTCCAGTTTTAGTAAAATAACATCTTGTTTTAAACTCGTCCTTGCGAAGCCGTAGTTGTTCAGTGTAAAATATCGCTTTCATTTTTCGCCGTTCTTCGGCATCTTGATGAAACAGCAGATACTGAATCGTATCCACAAATTTGTGCTTTTCCTTTTTTTGGTCATTGAGGGATTTGTGGAAGAGCTTGAGGCTTTTGATCGTCTGCCACATTTTCGCCTCATTTTCTTTATCACCAGGCATGGGAAAAAATTGTAGCTTTTCATCGTATGGATCATTCAGCATTCTAAAATTAAGTTTATAGTAGAAATATTTATGTGAAGCATGTAGAATGTTCAATTTATTTGTATACCAAATGAAAAAATTACAGGCTTCCAGTGACCTTAATGCACTCCAAAAAATTAATTTGACCTTAATGGACTCCAAAAAAATGACTTGACCTTATAATATTTTTTTTATTTTTTAACGATATGATTTAACCCAAAAAAAGTGAACCAAGACATGATTTCTATAAAAAAATTATTACCCGTGTTTTATCCCTGTCGTTCTAAATGTATATGTCTCGTTCTAAATTTACGCCCAGAAAAAACTGAAAAATACATGATTTATCTTGAAAAAAAATGACTTGACCTTAGTGGAAAAAAGATGACTTGACCTTATAACGGTCATACCTTGTGACCTTATAACCAGACCCCCTGTATGATGATGGCGAAAGCTGAAAATTTGGTACAGGGGTGAGTTATAAGATCAAGGTCTAAAAACTGACTTGACCTTAATACACTTCGAATAAACTGACTTGACCTTATAACCATCTGAAACAATTTTTCCACCATAAGCTCTTGGAGCTCGGAAAAATTCAAAAAGACATGATTATATGAGGTATTCATCCAAAAAAGCTTAAGGAAAAATGATCTGATTTTAAAGATTTTTCCCTAAAAGCATGCTTCTCAAAAAACTGACTCGACCTTAGTGCAAAAAAAATCACTTGACCTTTTAACGGTCCAAATGGCTGACCTAATGACCAAACCCCAATGTATACAAATAATCTCTCAATCATACATAAAGATATCATATACAGTCCTTAACCATTTATCGGACGTTTTCGGTTCTCGAAACATATGTATCGTATACGATTATTTTATATTCATAATAAGTTGGAAATATGTAACTTACTCATAGTCTCGTATATTCAATTCGCTTCGCAATCCATGGTTTAAAAGTTCATCTATAGCCTCCGTCAGTGTAGAAAATTTGCCATTTTTTATCCAAGCGCACCACGCCCGATAAACTCGGTCTGGACACATTCCCAAAAGCTCGCCATTCTTCCACTATAATAACCAAATATTTTAATTACACGTCCTTGAAATACACAGGCTGCGCAGTTAACCGCCAGTTAGGCTTAAATTAATTATGTCTGTAAACGGATACGTAAATATTAAAAAAAATATCAGTAAGAATCAAGGTTAAAATCAAGGACCCTTATTTGGAGTAATAATTTTATTTTCTGCTCCGAAACATCTGAAAAACCAAAGACCCGAGAAACATTTAAATCAAAGCATTTATTGGAATTTGAAACCTAGATTTATAAAAAAAACGACTTACAAATTTATCCATGTTGAATTCGTCAAATGGATCGATTACAATTACTGGTGATGTGATAAACATATTAAATCTAAATAAATATTTTAAAGCATATTGAATATATGTTTTTATAAAATTTTGAAGGGCATAATATACCATTAAGTATATACTGTATATAAAAACAATATGCATTCCCGTAAACACGTCTATGTGTTTTAAATCTCAAAAAAAATTTATTGAAAATAATATAACACAAAAACAATTAGTTTAAGAAAATGCATTGAAACAAGTCGACACGAAAAAGGCACGGAACATATACACCACCTACCTGCTTAAAGTAATACCAAAAATAACCAAAAAAAACTGTTACCAAGTGTTATGCAGCGTTACTTACACCAAAAAGCGTTATTTATCACCAAAATGAGCAAAACAAAAACTGTTAGTTTAAGCGGAAATTGTTACTTTAAGCAGGTAGGTGGTGTGTATATATATATTTTTCAATTTTGAAGAATACACTAACGTCCTAACAAATGATTTTTAACAGTAATTTTCATCACGGAAGTTTTTTTTTTATCTTAACTACAAACCCGGTTAGCAACAGTTTTTTGCTGAGTCATTTATTTAAAAATTACTCCTTTAACGTTTTATAAAGGGTGGACGTTACTTAACCCGTGACTGTACAATGTTTGCAAATTTGCAAACGCTGTCTTTTTCTATCTTTAATAACTCGTTACCAGTACATATTTGGATCTCAAATTTTTGCATCATGATTGTTACCACCATTGTTTAGTCAAATTATAAACCGACTATTTGTATTTTTATTCCTACTAGAGTTATTTTGCATTAAAATTCAGAAATTTAATTAAGCGTGGCAGATGTGCGGTCTAGGGTTAACACCAAATGTTTAACCAACATGTTAAAAATTTTCTCTTTATATATACATATTTATACTCCGGGTGCGCAGTTATCTTGCGAACTTGGTCCTTGAAAAGTCGCAAGATAAGCGTACGAGCGGCAATTTTCGCAAGATAACTGCTCGCAAGATAACTGCGCAGTGCGCACCCGGAAATATATTTATGTACACGGGTTGCCAAATAAAGACCCCTCAAATAAGGGTCGCTATCACNGCCATTCTGCTAACTTAGAAGTGTTCCAGTCACGGTTTGTTCCAGTCACGGTTTGTTCCTCTCACGGTTTGTTCCAGTCGCAGTTTGTTCCTCTCACGGTTTGTTCCAGATACGGCGTTCCAGTCACAGCGGTTCCAGATACTGCGTTCCACATACTGCCCCTCCGGAAAATGCATTAAAACAAGTCGACATGAAAAAGGCACGGAACATATACACCACCTACCTGCTTAAAGTAATACCAAAATTAACCAAAAAAACTGTTACCAACTGTTAAGCAGCGTTACTTACACCAAAAAGCGTTAATTATCAAAAAGCGTTAATTATCAAAAAGCGTTAATTATCAAAAAGCGTTACTTATCACCAAAATGAGCAAAACAAAAACTGTTAGTTTAAGCGGAAATTGTTACTTTAAGCAGGTAGGTGGCGTGTATATATATTTTTTCAATTTTGAAGAATACGTACGTCCTAACAAATGATTTTTAACAGTAATTTTCATCACGGAAGTTTTTTTTATCTTAACTCCAAACCCGGTTAGCAACAGTTTTTTGCTGAGTTATTTATTTAAAAATTACTCATTTAACGTTTTATAAAGGGTGGACGTTACTTAACCCGTGACCGTACAATATTTGCAAATTTGCAAACGCTGTCTTTTTCTATCTTTAATAACTCCTTACCAGTACATATTTGGACCTCAAATTTTTATATTATGAGTGTTACCACCATTGTTTAGTCAAATTATAAACCGACTATTTGTATCTTTATTACTACTAGAGTTATTTTGCATTCAAATTCAGAAATTTAATTAAGCGTGGCCGATGTGCGGTCTAGGGTTAACACCAAATGTTTAACCAACATGTTAAAAAATTTCTCTTTATATATACATATTTATAAATATATTTAGGTACACGGGTTGCCAAATAAGGGTCGCTATCACCAATTAAGGGTCGGTTTTCAAAACATGAAATCGACCCTTATTTGGCAACACCCTGTACGTGTTAAAAAAGTTCTCTCCTTTGAAAATCCCGTCTTTAAAATATTGGTGTTGAAAATATCTAACATAATATTAACTAATTATTAAAATACCTATAAGATAACCTTTAGGTCCCCTGGTAGAACATTAGGGAAATAATTCAAATAAGTTTAGTTTAATTTGTTAACGAAAACACAAATTCTGACTATTTCTAAACGTTGAAATGAAAAAATATACGTGTTAACGGCTGTTTTGAAAACATGGTCATCTAAACGTGAAAAATCGGAATCTAGCATCACTCTTTTGACGTATTTTTGTGATTTCGATTGGACTCAGGTAATAATGGCGGCAGACAAAAATGGGCTCATAAGTAAACATGGATATTACTGTACATGCTATTAACTTTTTAGATAATAACTAATAAGTACTTTTTACTAAGTGGTGAACAAAAAGCGCTTCGTTGATGCACGTTGCATTAAGACAAAAAGTTAGGAGCAAAAAAAGCGTTGCGTTAACGCATGGGGTGGTGTACTAAAGCAAAATCCGAAAAAAATAATGATAATTTTCATTTTGAAGTTAAGGAAAACATCCGCTGAGTCAAAAAATAGAAAAATAGGAGAGAATTATAAGAAATTCATATTATACTAGAAAGAAACATAGCGACATGAAATGTCAATTTTCAAGTCAAATTAGCAATCATGATAGGTAATTCCAAATAATTGCATCGTTTACACGTAGACCGCGAATAGTACAACATAATTTAATGTAAATAATTCGGAGAAAGCTACTGTGTCAGGTTAAAAACTGAGTTTTTTTCAATTTGATGCTCTTTTATTTTAGAGACAGTTTTTTTTGGCCACTAAAAATACTTTAAACCTAGACGGTACCATCAATAATTATCACTTATACATGTATGGACTATAATTACTACAGTAACATTGTATACTGTGCAAAAACTTCCGATAAATATTGTGTGAAAAAGTCAAGGGCCCACTAATCGTTCAAATTTCGATCGACAGGTGCTCCACTATTAATTTATTTGGAAAATCACGTGAACAGCGTGATATATGAGAAAAATGAAAAAAAAGGTTGTTAGGATTCTCCTTTCAGTTTTTTCGATTTCAGATTTTCCCCAGACCAGGCAGTGCCAAAAATGCTAATGATATACGGTTTAAGGCCCACGTTTCATCATTATTAACTTTTTAGGCACGAAAAAGTTTAGTTGAATTTGTAAAGGGAGGTTCCGCGTAAAGGGTCGGACTATAAAATTAAACATGCTGAATATGAAGCAGAAAAACGTAAAAATGACTTGACCATAGTGCAAAAAAGATGACTTGGCCTTATAACGGTCACAACTTATGACCTTATAACCAGACCCCCTGTAGTTTTTTTCTTGTTTTGAGTTTTGTCACATCCTTATCGGCTATAATTATTTAAAATGTAGAATTTTTTTAAATTATAATGGTAGTTTTCATTTTTTTGACAATCCTACATGAGACAAAAATTTTACCAGTCACACTATCATAGATACTTGATACTTTTCTTCATGTATAACAACATGTATAACAACAGATTACCGGAAAGACCGGTAAAACGTGAATATAAAAAAATGTCATCGAGAAGTAATTCAGGATGGTAGAATTTGAAAAATCAAGATCATTTTAGAGAAAGTCCGATCCTAAATTTGAAAAATCCTATACAATTCTCCTTAATATTATTTGTATGAGATGTCGCTCAATTTAGGGCGGCATTAAAATAAAATCCGAATAATATTTATCAGGTAATTGAAAAGGGAAACATTATTATGTTTTCTTGCATAACGAGAAGACCATGAATTTTTGGAACAAAAATCGTGTTTAATGGAGTTGCGTCCTATAATTCGAAAGAAGTCAGTACATTCATAGGCAGAAAAAAGCTCACCCACGGCACCAGAGATCGGCAAAAATCGTAAAAAATTGGACCTAAATGAACTTGACCCCAAGGCAGAGGTCGGCAGATTAGGTACCCTTGTCCACTATGAATTTCTGCCAACCTCTGCCGTCGGGGCAAAAAAATGTGGACCCTAATGGTTCGGGCCTAACCTAAAACATTCAGGTCCAATCGCGATAGCCTATCGCCGATAGAATAAAAAATTCCGACCCCTGGCCGGCACCGGTTGATTTCGTGGAAGGTCAGCGTATTTGAAAATTTTCGACGTTATTCGATTTGTACGAATTCAGACGGTGCTGTATACATCATGTGTGCTAATGAGCACACTTTCAACTTTTTTTTTCAACATTTGAAAAGAAATGAAGGTATTAATATACACCAATTAGAATACATATCATGATACTTGGAGAGTCATCTGAAGTTCAGATTCTGAACTATATTTGAGGAATTTGAGAGAATTGTAAGATTCTAGAGATTCAGTAAGTTTAACAAGACAGATAAGGAAAAGAGTCACAGAAAGGCTGAAGCCAAGGTCTCGGCATCCCATTGTTCCAATCCGTAAAAATCGAATCCGCCGCGTTAAATGATGAGCGCCAATCGGAGAAGCCTTCCTCCATAATCTTAAAAATGTGGCGTCAAAAAATGTACACACGTTGTTTTAAGGTCGGGTCTAAAACTGCAGGGTCTTAACTCTTTCAAGGGTCTTAACTCTGCTCAAGCACATATTACTGAAGATGATGTGCATGATCATTCATGACGAAAAAAAACTATTGAGACTGTATAAGTAAGGCTCAATTATTTGGGATACGAATCTACGCCACCTAGCCATTTATCTTACCACCTATTTTGTCAAAACTGGTACAGGCCCCCTATTAGCGGATGTGGTTATATCATATAACTTATATGGTCAAACCAAAAATACGTTTCGGTCCAAAAATCTTAAGACAATCCAAAGTTAAGTCATTAGAGGGTTACTATAGCATTTAAATACCTGCACAACTTGGGTATAATTTTGAAGTGTTTCCGGCGTATACGGACTTCTTTCCATAATGTCCGTGTCAAGATTATATAAAAGTGGGGTGGTGTATCGCTGCACATATGGGCCATAGCAGGCACAAATCAGCATTGAGCCACAACCCTCGGTGCCTGCGTCCCACTTGGGCTGGAAATAGTGGAGTTTCCAGACACGGCCAGAGCGCGGCTCGGTCCATCGAATTGCATTCAAGTTCACACCACAATAGTGGAACATGAAATCGTGTTTTGAGGCGACTTTGGGGATTTGAACGGGCCCTTCGTCCAGTAATTCAGTCATGTCGCGACCGTCTAAGGCAAATATTTACTAATGTGCACTTGGGCACGAAAACAAACAAATTAAGACAAACGTACGAACGGCAACGCCCATTTATTGTACCTTATGTTGAATCAAATCATGTCAAAAACTTTAAACATTTACCTAAATCATTTTTTTCTCCAATTTGAGTAAATTCGTATTCTCTAGGGTTAATGGAGGCTTGACGCAGTATCGTTGGATAAACATCCATCATACTCGTGCTTTGTTTTAACCTCCATCCGCCAGTCCAATTACGAGCTGGATAGCTGATAAGCGCCGGAACACGGATTCCACCTTCAAATCCACCCATTCCCTTTCCACCACGATATAAATTATGACCACCGTGTCGCTCCTTAATAAATACCTTATACAGTATACTATAATCTTAACGACAAAACTACGTGCTTTATGCGTGGGTACGATGTTTTTAAGTGTTAGTTTAAAAAATTGCAATTTTAACGCCTCGAAATAATAATATAAGTTAATTAAATAAAATAACCCAAAAACCTACCATTTTGGTTTTTGTCCCTTTTGAATCTCAACATTTTGTTTTTCACTTTGTAATTTATGTTAATTCAAACAGTGCTTCAACAACATGACAACCTACTGGGATGTGTTACGATATTATATACAATCCTTGTGCCGTTATTTTGTATCTATCGCACCCATAAAATACATCAGCGAAGAAAAAAGTGGTACGATAACAGCGGTGTGTTTAATTATGAAGTGAAGATATCTAGTGGTATCCTAACAGCACATGTGGTGTATCAAGCCAAAGTTATAAAAAAAACCTTTGTGGCCTGGGAAACTTCTTCAATATGCGCCGCCTGATCGGTGGAGAAATAAATGATTGTATTTTGCAGAAGATTGAGGGACTCAAGCTTCTTGACAACCTCGCCGACGGCCCAATCAAGCTCGAGGACATTGTCGCCATATCGTCCATACTTGGACTTGTTTTTGAATTCTTTTGAAGAGAAGAGGGGAGTATGTACGTGAAGAAAATTCAGCATCAGAAGAAATGGGGAGGCGGCGTTAACGTCAATAAAAGAATTTGCTTGCGTCACCAGCCGCTTTAAAATAATAGTTGTAACAAAAAATTATTTCATATTTTACATTATTAATGTACGATTAATATAAAAGTCAAAAAACTGTGGGGAAATTTCCTTTAGATTAAGGACGAGTCTATATCGTTGTGTACAAATAAAACCCGTAATTACGAATGTACACTTTAATACTATTTTTTACTTGTTTTATTTATTGGTTTAGGTCTGTGTGTGGTTTCGCACTACCACCAAGTTCATCGGACTAAAAATTCTAGAAATTTTTAATGCTTGAAATATGTGTTAAAAATTAAATTTTGCGAAACTATTTTGCGTGAACTTGTTTTATGAAAAATAAAAATCTTTCATTCATCTCAAAAATCATTAATTAAAATTATTTTTTGTACCGAACAAAATAGTATTTTTCGTCTCAAAACATTTTACTCCAAAAAAAAATATTGTTCGTTAGATGTCTAAAAACCTGCGTCATATTGTCGAGTGAATAAGGCGATTCGAGAACAGTCTCGTTTTGCCAGAGTTGGCAGCTCGTGAATCGCATAAAATTGTGAAATCCAAATTGAACCAAAAGATTGAGCAGCTGTGGAATAGCGCCAACCAGCACAATTCGGGGAAGGGGCCACGAGATCAATTTGACCAAATGTAAAAAAACCAAAAAGATAAAAAGGGTGGCCGAGGAAACGGACAGGTCATCAAGTAGCCACTATTCCCGGGGTGAAATCAAGTGGAAAATGCAGTAAGGGGATAAATGCGTCTTGCAATATTTTCAAGCGCTAATAAAATTTTTAGAAGAAAAATAGTGACAATCTGGGGCAAAATCTGGGGCAAAATATCGTTTATGATATATAATAAAATTTATAAAAAAAAATATGTACCAAAAAACTTTAACGTCGTGCCAGAAAATTGACTTGACCTTTTACCGGCCATAATATCACACGTTATAACCAATAGCCGCTATACCCTTATCGCCGTATAGCGACCAATAACCGATATTTTCCGATAATAAGTTTTTCCACATGATGTCACCCCACTGTCCGCCCGGGACAAAAACACTGCCGCCATCGTCGGCACAATCCCGAATGTTCGTGAGCGGAATGCCAAACCACGAGTCAAAACCATGTGATTTTGGCAAATAACAGTGATCAGTGCGATTGTTGCAATTGATACCCAGATGCCACTTGCCGACCAATCCGGTAGCGTAGCCTGACGACCGCAACACATTGGCAAAGGAAAGCTCCGATTTGGGCAAACCGGTTGGGACAGCATTCCAAATAGTCACCCGAATCCGAGAATTATTAGCCGCAACGCCGTACCGGATAGGGAGACGACCTGTCAGGAACGCCGCTCTAAATAGATAAAACCATTAACGGTTGTTCAATTCACAAAAATTATAAATTTTCAAACATATCAGCTTGAATTAATTAATAAAAACTGTCTAATTTTTTTTTTTGATAGAAAATGATAAAAAAAAATTGTATTTTTGACTTAAAAATGATAAAAATGTATTTTTAGTGAAATACAAATTATTACCAATTGGCATCAAAAAAGTTTTTTGGTGGAATTGGATGTAAAATTTTTTTTTTTGGAAAATTGGAGACCAAACTTAGACCTGACATAAGGAGACATAAGGAGACTTACTATGGTGTAGAGCTTGATTCACTAATCAAAAAACTCTATATAAACATTTTTCCCATTTTAACCCCTAGGCAAAATTTTCAACCCACACTAAAATTTCGAAAATTTTTCGATTTTTTTTGTTTACAAATGCTACAGAATGTTCATGATAAAAACCATGGATTCTTTTAGATAAAATTTGTGTGACACTTTTTGTAGATTCTTATTAGTGTTTATATAATATTATACTGTGTATTCTGATTTGTAAAGTGGAGGATATAAATGATGTTCAAACATTTACAAACTGCGATGGTACGTCATACGACAATCGATTAGTTAGGATGCAGTAGTATTTCATTCGACAAATGTCGAAAAGACCGAAAAACATTTATTTAATAGTCTGGCATGAAAATATTGCATCCACTTGAACTCTGTTGAAATTCTACAAGTATAATACTTAAGTAGTTCCTTTTTATCATGATAAAAAAATCATTTTTTGTACTTAATCAAGACAACTTAGAACGAAAAAAAATGTTTCCCGCCTGTACACAATTTATTTTACAAGTTCAGATAATTTCATTTTAAGCTTGATATTTTTAATAAGTCCTCGCTGAAAAATGTGCAAAGCTTAAAAACTATTGTATCGTAAAATATATAAGATTATGTGTAGGCATGAAAAATTCTCACCGGTTCGTCAGTCACCGGAAAGAAAAATTACCTTGATGGAGTGCAGACGGACGCGGCGGCCAGATGTTGGTCTAAAACGACTCCTTGCTTTGCCAGGCGGTCGAGGTTAACGGTTCCGATCGTGTCATTCCCGTTAAACCCAACATCCCCCGACCCCAAGTCATCCGCCATCAAAATAACGATGTTTGGGCGCTGTCCTTACCAAAGTCTTGAGAAAGAACCAAAAATGTTGGAATAGAAAGGTGTGCATTTAATTCGCACCACTCTATTTTAGCGAACTATCAATTTGGAAAATACCAAGTTAGCGAAAAATACACTACACCGGTTGCGCCTTACTGTTTCGGAGTGTTATGTTTACTTTTCTACGAAATTTCTACAAAATTTTTATTTTTCCGTACTCCATATCTTTATATCTATAACTCCAGTGGGTCACGGGTGTTCGTATAACCCGTAGGGGACATCACACAAGCCTGTCAAAATTCTTTGCAAAAATTGTTTTACGGGGTACTGCATCATGACGAATATCTCTAGACCAATAAAAAATTGTCAGATGTCTCCAAAGTCATCTCAGGAAGCTTTTTGACAAAATTTTGCGAAAACTTTTTTTTCTGATTTTTGTTCCAAAATTTTCTCCATGAAATATGGTTTAAACCGTCTATCAGCGATTTTTGACTGGAGACCGTTTTGATGAGATATGAGGGCAAATAAGCCGTTGTGTGACGATCGTCACACAGTGACCCCCAAGAGTTAAGAGTTTCACTTGTTTCCCGCTCGCGCCATTGTGGTTTACTTTTTTTGTGAAACATAATTGCTCTCATGGTGTATTTCATAATCTGTTTCTCAATACCATCCCTGCGATAAGGTGCACTGTGGCAGTTAAAAGCGTGAGTAACATTGCCACTCGGCTACAAGGAAAAATAGAAATAAGTCAATTTCTATCCATGTTGATGAATTTCTCTGTTTTGCGTTTTTTTTCTGTCTTCAGACGCAGCGTTGGGCATTGGTTGGCCACTCCAGACTACATCTGAAAAATCAGAAAAATATTAATTTGAGTAAATAACATAAATATGTGTATCTAGTGTTTCGATCGTCAAACAAGATTGTTTACATAAAGATAGAAAAAAAAAGAACTTTGTTCAAATAAAATTTTAGGGCCCTTTAAATGAAAGTTAACTGTTGTACACTGTTTATATGAAAAAATTGTCAAAAATTAGTACACTTATACACACAAACAGTTAAACGTACAACCGTTGGACAAACCAGCTTCTCAATATTGATTTTTGAGCTTACTGTATTAAGTTTAAAGTAATCATAAAAATGGAAATTAGCTGAAAACAATTTTAATCAAAAATCGATATTAGGTCATTTTCGGTTAAATGTAAATTTCCAACATCGGTTCTTAGGTTTACCACAACAAGTAGACCGCGTGTGCTCTAATGCTACACTTTTTACTGGAAAACAAAATTCGCCTACCCCTGATCTCTAATACTGTAGTTATAATTTATACGGGGGATGGTTCTAAGGCTTCAAGAACTTCAAGGCCAACAAAAAACTAACTTGACCTTATTTTGTTGACAAAGTTTATTTGTCAACAAAATCAGTTGGCCACTAAGAGGCGACAAATACCTTTTCCAACTTTTAAAACGATTAGGATTAAAAATTGGCAACTTCAAAGTGGGCATTGGAACTTGTCGAAAATACCAAAAAACAGGTTTACTTTGGGTCAAAGTTTTTGGCTACAACTTTATGTTATTTACAGATTCAAAATCCTATGTAAATATGCGTCATTTCACGGCCAGGGAAAACGTTTCTTTTCTCTCACAATTAATTTTTTTTTGTATTTTTTTGAGTTTCACGTTTCAACTCGCTTCCTATTGGACAACGATCAACATTTTGTGATTGTCTTCAGAAGTCATGAGAAAATTGCAAATTTTCAACTTATTTACTAAATTTACATGAATATTTGTTTTTTTTTACTTTTAAAAATTTCGTGAAAATTACGTTAAAAATTTTGATAGGAAAGTGTATGAGAAAAAATTGGAAACAACACGTGAAAAAAAAAACTGGTGGATTTTTTTTTTTGAAATTGGCTGCGAATAAATAGAAAAAGGGCACGATAAAGGCACAACGGTTTATCGCAGTACAAATAAATTAACATTAAAAAAATAAGCGGTCGAAAAGGGCAAAACTAGGAACGAAACAAGGAAAACCTAATCTCAACTCACTACGAAATCGACATAGTGTTTTCATTGGCCATTTTAATAGTATTTTTAATAGTATTTTTTTTATAAAAAAGTGTGCCATGTTTGAAAAAGACCGGGTTTTGCCGGACAATTAATTACGCTTTGGACTATTTTATTTCGCGTTAAAATAAATTGCTCGTAATAACGTAGTAATAATAGTTTTATCTTTTTTTTCACGTGAGACAGTATTGTGCCACATTGACAATATAATATTGTGTTAAGGACCGGTCATTTGTTTGAAAGAAGAAAACAAAGATTATTAGAACTACGTAATTTTAATATTGACTTGACTTCGTAACCTTACCGTTATTTTGAATCTCATAATTATCACTACCGATCAGCCACTTGGACGTGAACTTGAGAAACTACAACAATGTAAACGTCTATCACTAGAACAATGTTGGTCGTATTTATTTCATGTTTTGGCCAAATGTCCCAATTATAAGGGCAAATAATCTTATGGAGCTTTTTTGGCGTCCCAGGTCTTGAAAAATAAGATATCTCGTATAGACCTCATAAAGTAGGAAAATCATTACTTCGTTAACTTTATATATAATGAACGAGAAATGATACAACAAAAAAGCCATCATAAGATTGTGCCCATAACGGTCGGAATAATACGCCGAAGAAACTAAATCAATAGCATGAGTACTAAATGGAGAGTACTAAATTGATTGATGACAATTCAATTTTTTACTAAAATATAAAATAATATAAAATTGACAACATGACTGACCGGTCCTTAACTCGAGTGCTCACATGCAGTTATATAACGTGTTTCAAAACATCGGTCTCCACAAATATTTTAGCTAGTAGCAGACATTAACATTTTCCCCCATTTCCAAACATAAATTTTCGTTGCAAACTTTACGGTTTGACGTGTTAAGTGAATAACTACGGTTTCCAAAAAGGTCGTTGTCATCGTTTGACTATTTCACGGCCAGGGCTTGAGTATATGACTAGTGAAATCCGGGCCAAATGAAAATGGGCTTATTTTCAATTTGTTGACAAAGTTTTAAATTAAAACTTTAAACGAAGCTTTAAATTAAAACTTTTAATGCCGTTTCTTTAGTTTTTATTTGAAAGTCACATTCATCATATCATTGATATGTTACTAAATTAGTAATACTAATCATCATGTGAGAGACCATGGAAATACCTGAAATATTTTATACGTCATCTAAAGAATACAATATGTTAAACAAAAATTTATGTTTCACCATTACGAGTTCATCCCGTCTTTGGACAAAAGTTTAAACCAATACGGTATTGCCAATACCGTATTGGCAATACCCGACGATTTCGCTGTTATCTGATCAAATTTATTTTTCAGTGTTTACTATATCTTTTGGCCATATTTTAGAGCTCAAAAGTAAAAAAAAATGTAAAAATGAAATTCATAAAATGACTGTTGAGGGCTCTAGAATTTTTCGAAGGTCAAAATATAATTTACATTCGAAAAATTCTAGAGATAGCCTCAGACTTTTTCTGAATTTTATTCTCACACTTTTTCTTACTAACTAATATGGCCAAAACAATTTTCAAATAGATAGGCCCTATAGGCCCACAATTAAATCAGTATGCTCAGCGAAAAAAGATCTTAAGTTAAGATTCTTAACTGTCCGGGACCGGGTCCTATTAGATATATAGCTACATATACCCTGTTTTGGCGACCAAATTTTCACGGTGATTATATGCGAACAATCATATGAAGAGCTCCAACACACTGTATATTTAGCACAAATACTATACTATTAAATTTATATAGTATAAATAGTATAATAAATTATACTATTTATTATAAATTATAATGTATTATACAGATTTCTGTTTAGTATCTTGATATTTTTTGTTTGTAAAATATTGTTTTTTTTTATGTGTCGGCTACTTTGTATCTTAATTTTTAATTTGGAATTTTCCATTTGAAATTATTTTCAGAAAGAATAATCATACCTGACTTTCAAGTTCAAATTTGTCGGTTTCGCTTCAAATGCGATGTGTCAATTTTTTGTGTCGATTTTTTTTCTCTAATCGGTTTCTTCAAAACTATTTTCGTTATGAAGTATTTTATGATCTGATTTCAAATTAACGTGCGTCCAGATAAAAATAATATACTCGGTTTGGTTTCACGTTTTATGCGCGTCACACGGTGATATTGAACGGAAATAAACGGTGACACAAAATGGCCCAATCAGCACTCGCTGGGCTGCATTTGTTACATCAGAACGTATAGAAAGTTAGAGAGCGAAAAATAAACTTTGGGCAAGTCCGAGTTTCTGTTTTTCCATTTTGTAAAACTCAAAAAATATATTTTACGACTTTTATTATTTTTTAAGAACGTGCATGTAACATGCAGCATGTTACACTGTATGATACATACTGTATGTTGTTTCAAAATTTAAGCATGTCATAACATTTCGGGTTATGGACCATAACTTATAGACTATAAGTTATAGACTATAACTTATAGTGCCATAACTTATAGACTATAAGTTATAGACTATAACTTATAGTGCTTTCGTCAAAAAAGTCGTCAAATGAATGGTATCGTCAAAAACGCGTCGTCAAAGAATTTCGTTAAAAAAATTTTTTCGTCAAAAATTTGACGAATACACTTAAAAATTTTCAATATTTTTGTTCGTCAAAAATTTTCAATATTTTTGTTCGTCAAAAATTTTTAAGATTGACTCATATTCAAAAAATTGACAAATCCGCTAATATTATTTTCATTTTATTTTTCGTCCGAAATTTTTGTCAAAAATTTGACGAACCCATCTATAATATGATCTATTTTTTTCGTCAAAAATATTTGTTAAACATTTGATAAACGCACTTTTTATTTTTATTTTTCAACAATTTTATTCGTCAAAAAAACTTTAAGATCTCTCTAATAGTTAAAAATTTGCCATACAATTTGAC
This sequence comes from Oikopleura albicans, assembly GCA_004367875.1. NCBI lineage: Eukaryota > Metazoa > Chordata > Appendicularia > Copelata > Oikopleuridae > Oikopleura > Oikopleura albicans. The sequence continues at coordinate 156,884 of SCLG01000328.1, read as the reverse complement.
GAAATAAGGTCAAATCAATTTTTACAAGCTAATTCTGAATGCTCCGGTAATCGATTCTGTATCGAAAGACTTTCCGTGTTTTTCGACAAATAAACTCACCAATTGATATTTAAGCACCGATTTAATTTATTTATATTTTTAGCTACATATAGTGTACATACAGATAGTGTACATACAGATTATAAGGAACAAAGATACATAACTATTGTAATAACATTTAATAGTTAATAATTGTAAACATTTAAACTTTTTGAACTTCCATTTTATTGGACATTTGACGAATTCGTAAATCTAACTGGTTGCGTAGTGAGTGCCGGAAACTCACATAATGGTTCAATTTTGGGTCGATTCTGTTGAGAGGTATGCCGCTGGTACCTGAAACATTTTTAATATCTTTTTTTTTGTTGTAACCTCAAGCCACGGTATATCCAAAACTTACGAGTAACAAAACTGTATGACTATTTTGTCATAGATTTGGTTGCTAGCGGATTACAGACATTATTTATACCAGTTTATACCAGAAATGAAATTAATATACACTCAATGGATTTACGTCTGATAAATATACCGGTTGTTATAACCGGTCAAAAATTACACACAAATAATACTTTGAACAATTTGCAGCCAGTTTTGGCGCTTTTAAGTGAAATTTTCTATAATAATGTTTTAAAGAAATTATTAAATTAAATTATATAAAACGATTCTCTAAGCTGAATTAAAAGATTTCCGGGAGTTTGAATTCTTACTTCAGGACCTCAAGTTCAGGTAATCTTAAAATGTATCATGATTCATTACTGAATTCAATTGCAAATATAAAATCTGCTTAAAAGTTGCGCATTTCAAGTTTTCAAAATAGTCGGTCAAATTGGAAATGGCTTCCAGAAAATGTTTTTCCTAACATTTGATTGCTCTTTTATTTTTATTCCATCATGGAAATAAGTTATCACTTTTATCACCATGAGAACTCAAAATGAGGCCGCAAGAACTTTCATGAACAACAAGGCACGTTTTGGATGCTATGGGTAGGGTGGCATCTAGTTTTTTAAAACACCATGAACAAAAATTTTCATATGGCCCGGAAATGGTTTTTATTATTTTTTAAAATATGACAAAAGGTTCGCACAGCATTTCCAAACTGATATAATGAATGCCTTTTTACAGGAGTATTACTTTTTTTGTAATACATTTGCTAGAGGAGATTAACGAAAAACACTTCTCGGATTGTGGTTCTAGCGTAATTAATTAAGGCGCAAAATTGATAAATGAAATATTTCAGTAACCATTTTTTTGTCAACTTTGTCCATGATAAGAATGTTTTAGTATGTAAATATCAATTTCTCCTTACAATAAAAATATTCCGGTAGTAGCCATGAGAAGAGAAGCTCCAATGCAAAAAGTAGTTTGAGCTGGAATGGCCATGATTGTTGAACTACCACTGCAACAACATTTCACAGATGTATAACATGAGCAAGAACACGGTTCATTGAGGTACCAAAAGTTCAATAATATACCTTCAGCCAAAATTGCCGTATTTTTTTACAAAATAAAGTTAGTAGACAATGCTACCAACCCAATGAGTAGGTATACAGTATACTTAATGTTTCTCAGTTTGCACGACACACCGATTTAGACTTGAAATTTTGCTATTCATGTCTTTTGATACCCCCATTTTGCCCATAACAGTAGCAAGGAGTCTTCATTTTTCAGAGTTTAGCCTCTAAAGATATAGGCTTTAATTGTTAGCTAAATACTTTTTCGCTGAATGAAAAATCAAAATTTTCATACAATATATCATATATCATATTATGTAGTTTACTAATGCGTTTACAAGTTGAGTAACAACTATGTGTCAATACTTTTAACTGTAACAAATTTCATATTTGTATCGTTTTAGTTATAGGCTATAAGTTATATATTAGCCAACATTATAAGACATAGCTAGGATGGCACGGCGAAATAAAAGTTAACATCCAAATAATTTGAAATTTAGTCTGGGCTAATCGCCGAATCCAAAAAAATTATTACATTTTCATTCCAAATATCTAAATTCCAAAACTGTAATTATGTCCGAAGTCCAACGACTTTGAAAAAAAAAATTTGGCCAAATTGAAGAACAGTTTTCTAATTATACCCTGAAATATGTCTCAGCTACTTACACTCGATATTGGACCCTACTGGACTAGGGCAAAAAAGTGGACCCTACCCTAAAAAAGTCGGGTCCAATCGGGGTAGGGTCCAAAAGTGCCGACCTCTGCTCGATATTACATCATCTTCAGTAAGAATAATTTGAACTAAAAAGAAACAAAAAAGGTACGTACAAACAATTTTAAATGTACTAGTATTAAATGTACTAGTATGATGATGGGCTCTACAACTGTGACGGCAAATGCCCATTGTCATATAAGTGTTAATATATAAATATTACGATTTAAACTTGCTCTAGTTTGGTGAGTGTAATCACCATACCTTCGTAATCCATGCGACGGTGATAAGAGCCCCATTCAAAAGTTATTATTTATATTATTTATTATCTTGACACTCTCAAATATGGACAATATGATACTCTTACGAACATTCTTGATATAAGAAATGTATTGGTGATAACTACTTTACATCAGAACGTTTTGTTCGGACATTAAAACGGCACCGACTAAATTGGTCGAAACTAGAAGTTCTAGNAAAATTTTAAAAGCAACTTTCAGTTCCACAGATTTTTTCTATTAAAACCTAGCAATTGAATGTTTGAAGTTCAAAGTCTAAAAAAAGTCTAAAAAAATTTTAATTTTAAACATTTTCAAAAACATTTTCAAAAACCTTTTCAAAAACATTTTCAAAAACCTTTTCAAAAACATTTTCAGAAACATTTTTCAAAAACATTTTTCAAAAACATTTTCAAAAACGGTTTTTTGGTGTGTGTCTAGGTCAATTAAGTATGTTTGTAAATTTTAAAATTTTTCTTAAAAAAACGAAAATCGCGATTTATTAGTTTTGTCGTTATCAGTGGATTAAGAGCTTTCACTTGAGCCCCATTTCGGCCACATTTGATTAAATTTTTTTTTGACTTTTTTTAGACTTTGAACTTCAAACATTCAATTTTGCTAGGTTAAAAAAATCTGTGGAACTGAAAGTTGCTTTTAAAATTTTTTTCAATGATCTCAACTAACATCGTCCCGACAACCTTATAGACATTTTCATAATTGTTGGTCTTTTTTTCAAGATTTTGAAGAAAATGGGATATTTCAATCGAATATTCAACGAGAAAAGTTGTTGTTTAGATCTAGCGCTTTCGACCAAGCAAAATTTCGGGCAGTTCGGGCGTTGTCGCGTTAAGGTGACAATTCGATTTTTTGATCACATTTTTGAAATCAGCGCGAAATTTGACCAAAATGTTGTCTCCTTCATTTTTCGATTCCATATCCGGAAAGTATAAAACCCATACATCGCGGACACCCTAGTGCACCTCTACACAATTTCCTATATCCATTTTGGCCTTTCAGCTGGCTAGAAGGCGCCCTTTGGGTCAGTTCTAGACTAGAACTTCTAGTTTCGACCAATTTAGTCGGTGACGTTTTAATGTCCGAACAAAACGTTCTGATGTAAAGTAGTTATCACCAATATATTTCTTATATCAAGAAATTTCGTAAGAGTATCATATTGTCCATATTTGAGAGTGTCAAGATAATGGCACACCCCTCGTTTTTTTTAAGTTTTCAGTATTTGAAATTTTAACAAAAAAACAATGACTGAAATAGAATGTATCCATCATTTTAATCTTGCGTATAAATCATTGTGAAACATACAAAACNTGCGAATACTTAATAATGCCATGAGGGGTCGCCCACTTCAAACGTCTCTACGGGTTAGGTTTTAAAATTATTTTTTGATAATTTTTATATTTTTGTGATCCCCAAGGATGGGGCTTTCATCCCTGAACGGAAGTATTTTTTTTTTATTTTCGGGAAATTTTTCAATGGGGCCCTTAGTCAAACTGGTCGCTTCGATTATAAATTGACAAAACAGTTTTTTTAAGTCGAACCTTGTTTGTAAAAAAGGTTCAAGTGCGTTTTTCTGTAGGCAGTTCTCCACAAATAGTTTCACTAAGGGAAGTTTGAAATGCAGTGCAATTTTTAGTGTGACAAGATACCGCTGTTTAACGACAAGGTTGATTGTGTTTTTTAATACGATCAAAAAATTGACGTTTGGTTTCACCAACGTATGTTTTTTTTGCAATCACAAGTAAAAGGTACTTTTAAAAAGGATATACGATCCCATGTTTTGTATTGTTAACTCGGTAAGACACGATTTTTTACAACATCTAAACGTATCCAAGCTGCCTTAGGGAGCCTCCATATCAACTAATTTATTACTATACTAGTATGGTACACAGGTAAAGTTTAGAATGGATGAGCTTGTTCGGGGTTTGGTGTGTGACAAATTTGATTGTAAAAACTTTTTAGCTCAGCACGATATATTCCTGGTTTTCGATATCCAGAGGAACAGATTGTCTTAAATGATTGTTCGGGCATCACATGTAATCAGAGGGTTCGAAATCATCATTTTTTGTGCGTTACCTTAGACGTCAAACTTGGATTTGAACGAGTTTTAAATCATAAGTTATGATTCATAACTAATACACCACATAACCCGTTATGTTAACACTTTTTGGGATTTGATGAACTTCGATTTTCAATTATTTAATCAAACGCCCTACCCCATTATGTTAAGAAAATTCCATGTTAACAGTTTTTGAGGTTTGAAGGTGATAAGATAACGGGTTATTTGGTGCATTCGTGGACGTAAACCAATTAACGAGACTTTGGAATTTTTATGCAACAAGTTTACTAAAACTGTTATTTTTCTATCAATTTCGAACCCAGATTGAACCATGTCCAGCAGGTCCCGGGATCATCGAAAATGACTTTTTTGCCCAGTCGTTTTTAACAGATCCTAAAACTACTTACGGTTGAATTAGTCTGCTCTGCCAATAAAATTATCGGAATGCAAAATTCTAAAAAGCAAAAAATCTTTTCATTTAATTTTACGTAGGCAGACTAGACCCGATTTTTAATTTTTAACTCGTAGAGCACGTGAGAATATTTACCGTAACCCCCTCAATTTTCATAATGTATTTTTAGTATGTCGCATCGCGAAGCGACGAGCGAAAATACATAATGTAATTTACGAAGATAGATTTTCGATCGCCTGTCTCATTGGTGTGATTATGAATTTGTAATTGTGATTTACATCCCTGAAGTCCAGTGCCTGAACTACAATCACTTAAGATTAGACGACAATAGGGCTCAACTTTGATCATTGAATTTACAAAGGATAGTTTATAAGTTATAAATTATAACACTTTGTAAATCGGGTTCATTGTAAATTACAATTTTATAATAATTTAAAAAACGATCCGCGGAAAATATCGAATGAAACACATGTTCCGTTTATCTATTTTCTCTTGACCTTCTGAAGCTAGGGTTATTTATTAACGACATTTTCAACCTTGCCATAAATATGACAGAAAACGCGATGAAAAAATTGATATTCATATCTGAATGGAAGACAAAACCATAATGCGCATTTTCAATTCGGGCTATTTGTTGAATCTTTTAGAATTAGAGTGTTCACCATATGCTGTATACTCTGCATGTAATTATAGATGTAATATTTTTTTTAATTTTAATCTCGATGATGTGAATGATAATTAATATGTTATTATTATTAGAACTGATTCAATACAGTTTAACTGTAATACATCTCTGTGCCGTTATCGTGCAATTGCAGCAATTCGTTATCTTGTAGTTTTTCTCCTTTGCTTCTTGCAGAGTTATTTTAATCAGATAATTCTTTTTTTTTATCACACTTGTGTTAAGATAAGTGCGCAGTTCAAGCTTAAATATTATCCGACTGTGATGCTTACCTTATGAGATAATTCGAAATCATTCATTTCTACTGTAAAACATTTATTTTTGTTCATACAGCGGTATCGATTGTATACCCTAAGAAAATGAATTATGAATTTTACAACAAAAACGGATAATACATCCTTTTCTAATTGACGTTTGTATTCTTTACAGGTGCCCAGAGTCTATTTTAAAATCTGACAAATTAATGTCATTTTTTTGAAATAACCACAAGAATGGGTTACTATGTTTTAAAATAGTGTTCATTATTCGGTATATTTGTATATGTCTTACCAAACAGTAAACTTATATGTATTACATATTACATCATTTATGCTCATGTTAAATCGTTGGGGCTACATTATTAACCTTAAAGGTTTTTGCTCCCAAAATATTGCTAGTTCGGAAACTACACACAATTTGTTTTTCGACAAGATAAATTTGTTCCCGAACAATCAAGATACAGTATCTTAGGTACACTCCCCCTCATGATTAGGGCCACTTTTGTCTCCTGAAAAAGTGGCCTTTGTCATGAGGTGGCCCTTATTATGAGAAAGTGGATTTTTTTTTCAGATAGTCTGGTTAGTAATTCATAGTCTGGTTAGAATTTTTTTTTTATGTATTTTTTTACTTTTTTTATATTTTTGTATTCCCATGTGGAGGTTAGTCAAGTGTATTTAGTATATTTAGAATATCCGACAATCATATTGGACAATTTGTTCAGACTTTGCCAGACTATCAGACAAAACTCAAATCTCTCATAATAAGGGCCAACTTTCACACCGCATTTTGGCCCCTATAATGAGTAAAAAATATTTTTAGTCATAATGGCCCCTATTATAAGAGATAAATCCCCATTTATGGGCCAAAAATGCCTATTTTGGCCCTTATTGTGAAAAAAAAAACTTTTTCGTCAAAAAAGTGGCCCTTATCATGAGAAAGTGGCCCTTATTATGAGAAAGCGGGCCAAGGTGGCCCTTATCGTGGGGGCCCTTATCATGAGGGGGAAGTGTACTCTTAACTTCGATGCGCTGTGAATTGTCTAGTGTGTACTCGCCGGTCCGGCACGCCCACGTGTTGGGCACATACTTTTCTTCCTTATTTCCTAGCCGTTCATTTTTAGTGATAACAATTAGATCAGGTAATTTCCGAAGTAGAGTACTCTACAAAGGGGTCGCCAAGTAAGAGCCCCTCAAGTAAGGGTCGCATTCGCCAAATAATGGTCGTTGGCGCCAACTAAGGGTCATTTTTTCGAGAAAAATATTATTGCTCCAAGTAAGGGTCGCTAATTTTACCATTGTTTCCCATGGACCTTTTCTATTGATTTTTGATCCGCTTGAAGATATAATTAAAATTGTAATAAACTCACATTTAATCTTAACATTGAATCAATCAAAAATTTAACGCAAAAAAAAAATCATAATTACATTTTAAAATAGTACTAAAACAGCCTAATTATGGGTTCGCCAAATAAGGGTCATGGCGACCCGACCCTTGTTTGGCGAACCCATAATTAAGGGCCGGTTTTTGAAAACACAAAACCGACCCTTATTTGGCGACCCCCTGTATACCTTATCAGAATATCGATATAATTAAAAACAATTTACAGTCCATGCGCGCACAACGCGACACTTTCATTTGGCCAAAAACTGTAGCGTTGTGTGCGCACTGTCGCGTTGTGTGCAAAACAATCACTCAATAGTGTTTTCTTTTTGCTGTTTTGGAGACGAATTTTTGAAGACGATTTTATTTTTAGCCACCCTTGGTTTGGTAAACCTGGAAATTTTGAACGTTAAACTCTTAATTTTTTTCCTCCGAAAGTCCCAGACGGCTACCAACACTGATGGCGATAAAAAAAATCGATNGATAAACCAGTTAAACGAAAAAACGTAAATAAAATTGAGTTACCATGTGTATCATCTTGTCCGACTGCCTACTTGTGCACGACTGCCTAGTTGAGCACGACTGCCTGGTTGAGCACGTTTTTCGGAAACGCAAATTGCTCAACTAGAAGGTCGGGACTGTAGATCAGGTAATTTCCAAAGTAGTACTCTACAAAGGGGTCGCCAAGTAAGGGCCCCTCAAGTAAGGGTCCATTCGCCAAATAATGGTCGTTGGCGCCAACTATTAGGGTCCTTAAAGGGTCCTTTTTGTCGAGAAAAATATTATTGTTCCAAGAAAGGGCCGCTAGTTTTACCATTGTTTCCGATGGACCTTTTCTATTGATTTTTGATCCGCTTGAAGATATAATTAAAATTGTAATAAACTCACATTTAATCTTAACATTGAATCAATCAAAAATTTAACGCAAAAAAATCATAATTACATTTTAAAATAATACTAAAACAGCCTAATTATGGGTTCGCCAAATAAGGGTCATGGCGACCCGACCCTTGTTTGGCGAACCCATAATTAAGGGCTGGTTTTTGAAAACACAAAACCGACCCTTATTTGGCGACCCCCTGTATACCTTATCAGAATATCGACATAATTAAAAACAATATCCGGTTATACCGCTGTGGCATAATTGGTGAGCTGATTTTGGGCCAAGTGTAACAAAAAAGAGAAACATTGATCATCGAGGTTCATATATTGAATTTCTCTGATCAGAAACGTAACAAATTCGATTCAGGGGACAAAAGTGTCAACTTCTAATGTGAGAAGGTGTGCCGCGTGGCACATGGGGAAGATAGGTCGCCAGATTGCTCACATTCTGCATCACGACGTGGAATTGATGTTTGGCGAAACTAACATCAAAGAACTCCTTCGACAAACGAAAATGTAAGGTGGGTAAATACGCGGGTACATTTCCGCCGTTGACTTGCTCCGTTGAATTTATCACAGTGACTATTTGCGCGGAGGAGGAGTCGCGGCACGTCGCTTTCATCTACAGGGCGCTAATTTACGACATATGTAGCGGCGCGCCACCTTTCATCTCGCCGCGCCGGATTAAACGAATCACGCTTTATGATATTTCAAACAGAAAATATGTCGCTTTTTGTTTCTTCTTTTATTCAAGTGAGTATTTACACTGGCGTAAAAATGTTGAGTCAATGCGAAAAGTTTGCCTCGCGGCGAAATTTGTACTTCTCATTCGAACTTGAAAGTTGACGGAAAAGTTAAATTGGAAGACATTTGGAAGACATAAAAATATAAAAAATATAATAGTCACAGTGAGGCAAGAAAAAAAATTTGCCGTTTCCTCAAACTTTGTATTCTAAATTGTTATTATAGTTCTAATCCCCAGAAAAAACGGCAAATAATTTCCCTTACTTGCGATCATTTTAATGGGACAGTTGTAATGACTTACACGAATTTCTACACAACAAGCTTTCAGGAATTTGGGTTCACCTTAAGAGTTTTTTTTTCAAAAACAAATCCGCTATACCGTGTGTAATAGCTGTGATTGTCGTGGTGATATCACAATTACGTTAAAAATGATACGAAACATAATGAAAGAGCGATAATCACAGCTGTCCGTTTCCTGACAAAAGACTTTATAAAATTTTGAAACTGTGAACTTGAACTTTATTAAATATAGTATAAAAACAAATTGTGAAAAAATATACATCAGAGAGTCAAAGAGTCAAATTTTCTTCTCGTGAATTTTTTTATGTTTGGCGAGGTGGTCCGAGCGCATAAATTTTTTGGAACAAATGTTGCACTGAAATTTTTTCTCGCCCGTGTGGGTTCGAAAATGTCGTTGCAACTCATCAGATCGCGTGAAGGACTTTGTACAATAAGGCCAACCACAAACAAAAGGTCGCTCACCCAAGTGCCATCGAATGTGTGCCTAAATAATTATACAGATTGTCATTATAATGGCGCTAGTTGTACACAAAAAGGACAATAAAATAAAAACGACCGACGAAGTAAATTACGCAGTTGTGACAGAAATAAACCTTTTTAGGAGAAAAACATTGAACGAAACTATGTGAGTCATTCAGACTAACTTTTATGTTTCATATACACCAGATGCGCCCTTATATTTCACAACCAAATGTACAAAACGGAAAAGTAAATTATCGGGAATTGAAGGGTTTGAACCGGGTTTTGATAGATAGAGAGATCTATGGCCCATAGACTATGGGAAATTTGGGAATTAGTTCCATTTATTCGTGGCAATTTTTATTTATTGTAACATTTATTTTTTTATTACAACATTTTTACGTCTTCAATTTTTGAAAAAAAAAACTTTCTGATGCAGCTTTAAATTTTTCAATTATGCCGGATAATAAATTTGAGGTCCAGTTTATATAAACTTATTCAAATTCAAACTGATGAAACCATTTTACCTTTAAATGCGACGTTTTTCCATAAACTTTTTTGCAGCTCTTAAATGGACATATGTGTTCCCGTTTGGCTCCCGGCGGAATAATTCTTTTTCCTGTTCGTTCCTCGACACAGTTCGAACATTGACATCTTGAGCATTTCCTGTTTGGACTTGAAAGAAACAGTCGTGGCTGGGGCGGGAAGAATACGTTTGCTTTCATTACATTAGACACACTTTCTAAATTTGAGAAAATTAATATTGAGAGAATTTTCGTGCATAACAAAATGTCACATATATTTTAACGCGATTTTTACTAAGTGCGTTAAATTCACAGAAAATGATTAAAAACCTAGTTGAATCAAAAATTGTTGAAACACGGATCTAGTTAAATTTCATGAGAAAAAAATCTTTTCAAAAAATTCAGATTTCAAGATTCTTGGACGGCGTTAAAATATTCGTAATTATTTTTTTTTTCATCGTTAAAACATCAAAATATGACAAACGGTGTAACAGATGTCGACTCATTTTTGTGAGCGTTTTTATAAAATATTTTTGGGTACATGTCGGATCCTTAAAGATTCCAAACAACATATTCAGGGATGTGACATCCCGGATGTCCCTCTAAGGCTAACTAGTCAACTGTTCTCTTAGAACTTAATTTAGGTAGCATTAAAGTATCATCGAAAAAAGTACTTTCAAAAAATGGGTTGACCTGTATTTCAAAGATTTTTGAAATTGGTCGATCTTCTGCCAAAATTATCAATCAGAAAAGTCGTCTTTCTATAAATTTTTTTTAGACTTTAGGCGACGCTTTGAAATTTTTGTTTAACAAATAGTTTCCATCGGTCTTCTCGTGATAAAATATCTTGGAAACGGCATACTTCTATTTCTGAACCTTTTGCCACTAAGGCGTTTGGTTGAGATTTGCATCAATGTCTCTTTACGAATTATATGCCACTGGGGACACTAAGAGTTAAATTCAATTTCGGAACTAAAACTGAAAAATAAATATTTTGGTCGATGGAAACACTGCATACATTTGTTTACAGAGATTATGTGTTCCCTACGACGTTATCTTGGGTGTTTTACTGTTTAACAAAGCCTAGATAATTTTTTTGTTAGGAATATTTTGGGTACGGAATCTGTGGCAGCTAGCGCAGGCGGGATTACGCGCACTCAAAAAAATAAAATTGCCGAAAAAATCGTGTTTTTACCTGTGGGCGTGAGACCAACGGGAAAGTAGCCCGCTGCTTGTCTCAACGATTGCGTCCTCGTGTAGTCTTCAATTGAAATCATGTATCTTTTTTGTGTTAATTTTCAAAAGACAAAAAAAAATCGGGCCACGCGGATTTATTTATTCGAAAGATTAAAAAGCTCCGAAAATTTGTGCTCGTGGTGTGGCTTGGGCGCGTCGAGTGGCGTGTGTGTTAATGTGTGCCTTAACGCTCCCCTCCCTCCACTTCACAAGTCGCCGCAACAATTTATCTAATAAACGCCTCCCAATCGCGGTGGTAAAAAGAAAAGCTGGGCCTGTTAGGGTGTTAGGAGCCAGCTGAAAAATTCTTATAGAACTGACTGGTGTTTCGTTTTTATGAGGACCAATTCTAAACGCTCCAAAGTTGAAAAGTATACATTGTACATTATAGAAATTTATAAATTTAACTACAGACTCTGTGTCGAAATATGAGTACAGTCCCTACCTCAAAATCGTTACGCTCAAAATCGTTACGAAATGACGTCATACCTCAAAATCGTTACGATTTTTTTTCGTAGTCGTGGTACTCAAAATCGTTACGATTTTTTGATACGTTATTATGTACGTTCTTCAAAGTTTTAAAATGAACAAATTTCATATGTATTCAATGTTTCTTTTTTTTTGCAATTTTTAAGAAAAACATATTTACTACAGGTTGCGCCGTTATGTTTCAAAAAAAAAATCGAAAAAAGTGAAACATAATGGCACGAGCGGGAAATAGTGAAACATAACGTCATAGGGCTTAAGGATGGGTCTATAGAGTTGTTTACAAAGAAAAGTCAAAAAGTTGAAAACTAGATTTTAGTAATATTTTTATTGGTTTTATGAATTGGTTAAGGTTCTACTACAACTATGAAGTACAAACAAGTTCATTATTGAGAAATTTCTAGAAAAAAATAACGTTTAAAAAATGCGTTCAAATTCCTAAATGAAAAAAATCATCCATCTAATTTCCAAAAAATCTGATATTATTTGGTGTTTTTTTACTGAATTTGTTTTTATATAGCAATCAATAAGGTTGAAAGAAACAGTGGGTGAAGTTTTATTATTTAATTATATCTAAATCTTTATGTAGTGGGCACTTTTTAGACAAGATGCGCCCTTTTTCAACACNTTTAAGAAAAACTCAGATTGGGTTTTGGGCTCTCGATACATACAAGCTACTAAAATATATGATGGCCATAAAAAGCCAACTACCCAAATAAGTTACAATTTTTTATAGAAAAATTGTAACTTAGTTGGGTGGGGGACTGTACATGACTTTTATTCATTTTTACAATACATTTTTTGATTATATTACGAAAAAACACTAAAAAACAATAATTTGAAGGGTGAAAAAGCCAATGACTCAAAATCGTTACGATGACTCAAAATCGTTACGATTTTTTGAACGACAAATCGTAACGATTTTGAGGTAGGGACTGTACTTTGAAAATCTGTTTGAAGATACCACCTATGGACCATAAGTTATGGGCATAAATATTTGTAGTCTTGTTAAAAATTTTAAGAAAATGTTTTTTTTTATTTGAAAAAAAACACAAAAACGAAAACATATGACAGTTTTGAATACAGTCCCGATCTTCCAGTTGTACAATTTACGTTTCCCAAAAACGTGCATAACTTGGCAGTCGTGCACAACAAGGCAGTTGTGCACAACTAGGCAGTCGCCCAACATGTTACACATAATAACTAGGGGGTATTCTTAAATGACCAACCTATAGAAATAATTCTTGTGTGCTACTGAAAATCGATGTGGACTTAGCAATGGGTATTCTAAGCTCACTTAAAAGATTTCAACTTATTCGGACATAACCGGTTCCAGATATGACGGTTAGAACAGTTTTTACGGTTTACGCTCTTATTTCGTAAATACGAATCGTACAAAGAAATTATAAACTCTGGCGTGTTCAGAACGTTAAGACGCTTCTGAGGAGACCAAAAAAAAAAAAAATTTTTTGAGCAATTTTAACCAACCAAAATTCAAAAAAACCGGTTAAATAAGGGATTTTACTGTGGTTTACCACGAAGATGATTCAACACAACTTTAAAAAGTTGCCAGAATCACCGCCACCTGAAGGGGAAATGTAAGGTTGTTTTTGGAAAATCTACCACATCGGTGTTCGCGCTAAAGAGCAAAATACTGAAAATCACAATTCAGTATTTGGGCGTTCCCTAATGATAACTCATTTTGTCTTCGTTTTGTAGTTTAACTGGTTTATCAGACAACTTTTAAGGTTTAAACACCGTATGGGGACGTTCTGTCTCTGAGGGTGACGTCATAATAGCGTTACAAATCATAGAAAAATTGCTCGAAGCATCAGAGCCAGAGAGTCCCCATACGGTACATGTACCCCATACGGTACATGTATTCGGATTCAACTCGCGAAACCCTTGCATACAAGTCTATTAACTTACTAGCAGTTTAGCCACCCTAAAGTTCCCTTTCAACTCGGCGCACGATGCCGCTACAATTGCCTCGGGCGGAGGCAGGGACTTTCACCTGCGCCAATGTTGACCAATCGTTTAGACGACTACCAAAGACAAAAGGCCACCAGAAATGGCGAACAAAACAAGGTTAACAACTCTTTAAACATCACAATCGCATTTTTTTTTGTTGAAGTCAAGCACCGTCTGAGATCAAAAAGAAGAGACCGCCCAGATTCGTTTTTGATTTCGAAGGGCACTTTCGAATAGACATTAAAATGGTAATTTGGTTTTACGAGTAACTCCCAGGAGTACTTCAAAATTACACAAGGTGGCCATTGGAACTGATTTTTTAACCTCAGGAGATTGCTTGTATATACACCCAAAATAAAGTGTCTTCACGAAACTGCTTTTGTAGGGCCGACTTGAATTAAAACTAAATAATGAGAAGGGCGTCCTGAGGGCATTCTTACCGACTATCAAATTATGATGTTAAAAGAAAACTGTCGAGGTGAACGGTACGAAAGCTGTTTACTAAATGTATCAATCAATTGAAATTCTATTTTCTTGCTTTTCTGTGGGACGATTTTTTTTATCAAATTAACAAAGCACGATGCGCAAAATGCACACAATTGTGCACAATAAAACGTTGTCAAGGAAAACGCCTTTCAATTTAGCGGACCAAAATACTCCTCCTTGTTTTGACCAAAGCAAAACAAAACAAAAAAACAATCGAATTAAAACTTTTTGGTAAACCATTTGATATTATCTAACATTAAATGTTAAAATTGTACAGTAAAATAAAATTGCTTATATTTTTGTTTGCTCTCTACCACAAAAACTTGTCTTAAAACTACAAAGATTGTACACAAAAAAACAATCAAAAGTTTAATCCAGCTGGCAGATTCAGATTTGTCTTCAAAATCAATAGGTTGCCCGATTTTCAAAAATTCACTTTTTTTCGGCAAATAGAACTAGTCCTCTAATTAAGCAAATAGTATCTAAAACAAATCCGCATAGAAATTTCAAATTTTACCAAGTTCACGGCGCTATCGGCAGATACCGTATCTGAGATACGTCTTCCGGAAGCTTCCTTGGAAATCGAAAAAAGTGCACATTAAGAGACCCTGGCTGTAAGTTGCATTTAATAAGTGAATTTCACTATTATTATTTCTTTACTTAGCGGTCCAAGACCGAGACAATTTGGTTTCGAAAAAGGTCGCCGGCGGTCGATCAGAAGCGTCAAAATTCTGCTAATTGGATAATCAACGATTCGTAAAAATTAGAGCGTGGAAAAATGAATTGTATTTTTAGACTCGATTTTTATTTTTATTTCTCGCCTTAATGATTTAACGGTTGCCATAAAAAAGAAAACAAAGCAAACTAAAAGCGAAAGCCGGCCAGAATGAATGAACCATTTTTAGCCTTCATTGCCCGACAAAATGTCGGCTGAAGGAGCGACGCAGCAATTTTGGAGACTTAAAATCTATATTTGGACTCGTCATTTCGATAAATGATTATTACGAATAAATAGTTCACTAATTGGACAAACAACCAAAGAGATAAACAGAAAAAACTAGCTGCCGCAAGCACGAAGAAATATATATATATAAATATATTTTTATAAATTATTTTTACTTTTGAAAATTTTACTTTAAAAATGATTTTGATATTTGTTTTGGTCGCCCTAGAGAAGTGTTCGGCAGGGAATGGAGGACGGCGTCACGTGGGAAAGAAACGGATAAATTATGTAGAATGGAGTTACGTGTAAAACATATGTAAAACACATGTAAATATAAGCTGCTTGTGTCGCTTGTGTGGATTGTAAGAATGAGAACTTCCAGAATAATTTTTTTTTTTTGGGTTGGAAGTTTGTGTGTATTGGATTGGTATTCTTTTTTATGCGAATAACAAATTGATTATCTCAAAAAGACTCTATACTCTCATCACGGACGCCTTCAAATCAAATGTTTTGATCCAACAAACCGAATGCCAAATTAGAATTGCCCTAAGCTGGTATTTTTTGTTCTTTGAGATTTTTATGTTAAACAGATGCATGACATTCTTCTGTGTTGATTTTCATTGTCATTTGGTTAAGTCAAACCAAATAACAACAACAATGTTTTTCACCCTGGTCGTCCAACAATTGGGGTTGTATTCTGGTATTAACCCCCAAATGTTTGTCCGGCCCCGTGTAAAAAACAAAGTCTGAGAGCAAACAAAAAAATACAATTTTAATTCCGTTATCAAGAGTAATTAGTCATTGATTGAACCTAGGAAACTTCACAAAAGAGGTTTTTTACGATTAAAAGCTTTCACATGCATTTTTTGACATATTTTCCCCCATAAATGTAAACTAGTTATTTGGCTAACTAGCTTGTCCAAAATTAAACCTTTAAATCGCCCCCTTAAACCCTTAAATCGTCCGGTGAATGATTTATTAATTTGTATTTTTGTGGTCAAATTGACCAAAAGTGTCCAAGGGTGGTCGTGCAGTTCTGAAAGTATGCCTATTCGATTCAAGACCATCGATTTGCTTTACGGTTTAGATGAGCTAATAGGTTAAAAAAAATCGAACGATCAGAGAAGAGTAAATGAGGGGCCGTGTTCAGGGATGTGCCAAATAATCGTGTTTTGGGGTTAAGGAAATTCATTATGACACAATCGTCAATTGCATTATCGAAAAATATATTATTTTTACTCAGCGCAATGATATAGACTCTAGATTACAGAGGCCCCTTATGGTTTGCAGAACCAACTTCCACAAAGCTCGAACGATGACATTAGATTGGTCGAGGCGGAATATTTTGTTAAATGTTACGTAAACGTATTTATATTGACACGACTTGATGTCGAAAGAAACTATTTATTTTACACTTGTTATCATGGGAAAACATAATCGCTCCCGAACCGGCTAATATGGATAAGGATGCGCTTGTTTGATTACACTGTGTCTATAAAAGTCTAGAACTGGAAAAACAAATCCAAACACACAAGCTATACACTGGAAGTACTCAAACTCATTCATGAAATTCATGAGGATTATCCTCGCGGTCTTTTTGTTTGTTTGGTTTTCATTTTCTAGTGTGACACATTTAAGAAACCTGTAATTAACACTTCTATTTATTTGTAGAATTTGAAATGTGAATCAGACCGTCTAGAAAATAGTAAAATAAAAACGCCGGGAATTCGTAATGAACGCTGAGCACTCAAAGCAGTACGAGAGATTTGTGATAATCAAGCTTTTTGTGTAGGACAAGGGTTAAGTTTTTTATTGAAATTCATAATGCAATGAAAAAAGAAGAATATCTATTAGATATCTATTTGTTAAACAAAAAAATCCAGCTATAGTGCAGAAAATCCAAAAAATATTGTCCATGCAGCATGGACCATGCTAGAAATTTTGATAATAGTTGGAGGCTCCAACTTGGAGCTAGCCCAAAAACAGTATGACGAAATGAAAGATCTACCAGTACCATGATTAATAAAATTTTGTTTCAAATAATCAGACCACAAATTAGGTTGACGTATTTTTCGAAAAAGGGGCCACAGTTATGTTCCCACGTATAAGAATACCGATAAATTAAGATTCTTTTCGCAAAAATTCTTTAATTAATTTATCCAAAATAAGGTTACGGAAACACGAAGAAATACAAAAAATATTAGACGAACTTGTCAAGGTTTTCAAAGACTTTCAAAGCTGAATCAAAATCGTCATCCGCTAAGGGTAAATTGCGATTGTTATAAAAAAAAAGTTATTTTATAGGATATTTGTTTTGTAATTGTCCCGAACAGTGTCATTATATTTTACATTTCGATTCACTGTAACATCATTATTAGGAAAGTTGTGCCGAAATTCAAAAATATGGTTGTCGAAATTCTGGAGTTTATTTTATTCAAATCGGTAATATGGACCCCGTAAGAACTTTCTGTGACTTGGAGACGGATGGCGGAGGTTGGACGTTAATCCATCAACATGGAATAAAAAGTAATGTACATTGGGGCTGCTATAAAAGAAACTGTTCAACTTCAACGAGCCAAAATTGGAATAGAACGTGGCAAGGTTTGTTTTTATGTCAAATTTTTGAACGTATTTATTATAAATTATACGATTTTATGTTGTTATAACGTCAATCCAAGGTTCATAAATTATGATTCATAATGCATTTAGGGTTCAGTTAATTTTTTAACGTTTCAATTTCATTTTTAATCAGCCGTTTTTACTTATAAGTTATAATCCCTGTAGATTTATAACTTATGAATCAAAAATTACATCCCATAGCATATGGCCCATATGTTACGGAATTTTAATTTCTTGTCAAATTTGAAATTACAAGCAGCGCGGTGAGTTGTTTGCGTGGCTAAAGGACGCTAGCCAATAGAAGGCGCCTATAAAAAAGCGTGAGCCAATAGGCGCGCTTGTAATTCAGTTACAGACGCTCCGTAACTGCTTATTACATACTGTATGGAAAGATAACTGGTTCACTTTACAACAAAGTCGTAAACGGTTGTGGTGTGATAAGTTTTCACTGATAACTTGACCTGGGAGAACTTGACACTTTTCGCAATTGAAAGTGTCAAGTTCTCGCATCCACAACTGAATTTTACATATAAAACGATGAACTAGTTTAATTGGTCTTAATAATGTTGCCACAGTTTCTGTGCCACTTGTTATAACATGTTATAAGGCTCGTACAATATCGGTCAAATCATACCGTAATTTACTATATCATTTCAATTTAGAATATCAGGATGGTTTTGGTGAGCCATCAGAGCGAATGTCGGACTTTTGGATTGGACTCGATTGGATGCATCTTTTGACGAAAGATACAAAAGGTGGCCGAAAGGGAGATATAAGTGCACGGATAAATCTCATAGATTGGGAGAATGAACATCGGCATGTTAATTATGGAAAGTTTCAAGTTAGAAAGGGTCAAGCTGGCTTTGCTCTTATTTTACGGTAATTTTTGTTAAACTTATGAGAAAAATGCTAAAAAAGACAACTCTGATAAATCTGCCGTCGTGAGTCGTTTTTTTTTTGAAATTATTCGTTTGAGTTTTTTTCGATGTTGTTTTCAGGGAATTTAGCGAAGGGGACAAGGAAAATCCAGTCGGTGACGCATTCGCCGGAATCGACGAGGATGTTTTTTGTACTGAACACGACTGTAACGAGCCGGATTTGATACGACAAAAATCGCGACAGAATAAACAAATGTTTACAACATTCGACCGAGACAACGATTTTTATTGCAGGTTATAGTTCGTTCAAAATTATAAATTGTTATTATAGCAAATTGCTGTTGGTGTTATGAAATCGCCGCATTTTGCTCATTTTGTTTTTATAAAAAATAAACGGATGCAACTATCCGGTTATTTTTGCCCATACCGTATGGGGGAATAGGGGACAGTTTGACGTGCTTCGTTTTAAGAAACAAAATGAGTAAAAATTCGTACAGTTTCTAACCCGCAACCCAGAACTGATAGGATTATAATAACTTTTTACTGTAGGCCGAAAAGTGTAAACGCAAAAATGCGGGAAGTCTACGAAGACCACGAGAAAGAATTTTGTGAAAATCAAAGTATACTAAATTGC
Organism: Oikopleura albicans; assembly: GCA_004367875.1. Classification (NCBI taxonomy): domain Eukaryota; kingdom Metazoa; phylum Chordata; class Appendicularia; order Copelata; family Oikopleuridae; genus Oikopleura; species Oikopleura albicans. Next base: position 137,436 of record SCLG01000328.1, on the reverse strand, counting down.
GCGGTTAAGGAAGAAAGTGGATTTTGGTTTAACTCGTGTTCGGCCGTGAATTTAAATGGGCGCATTTTTCGAACGCGGGATGCCAGTACAGCCCGGATAAAGTATGAGGACGGAATGATTTGGGCAACTTGGCACAAGGAATACTACTCTTTAATGTTTTCAAATATTCTTATACGTCCTGCAAGCTTTCACTCCCAAAAATAGTAAAATGAACTTCACGAAATGAGTATTGTTTTTTTTTTAATTTGTAACATTATTAATGTTGTTAAACACAATAGCGCCTAAAATAGAAGGAAAAACGTAACCGACGGTGTCAAAGTGATTAAGGTATAATTTGTAATGTACAACCCTTGTAATGTATAATCCTTATGCTCCTAAGTTGACAAGAGGTTTTTGAAAAGACAAACATTTTGATTGCATAAGATAACTGGAAATTGTAAGACGTCTCGACCCGAAAATTGTTAATATAAATAGGAAGTGTACATTGTATATCAAATATAGTTTACCTATATATACAAATATGCTGCATATATGCTCCAAATATGCTGTAACTAATATGCTGCATATATCATGCATTTACTATATTGTTCTTTTTATCTCTCTTCCAGCTCAATCCACACGGTGTTGCAACCCATTGAAAAGCATTCGCAGTTATATACTTTTATGTGGTTTGGCACACCACGTGGAGTTTCATAAATACCGTGTATCCGCGCTTTAATTTTAAAATTTTTGCATGATTTATTTTTGAAACCGATTTTGTTACCATCGCGTTAGATTGAGCGCGTAAAATCCCTTTATTTAAAAAACTGAGTGAGCGGACGAATGATCAGGTTTTGTAACGCATAAAACAGTTCTATGAACTTACATAATGCGTCTCATTTTTTCGTACTTTTTCACACAATTTATTACACGAGAAGAATAGCTGGATGAAGTGATACAAATGAAAATGTACAGTCAGTAAGCTTCGCATGAATACCGCGGCGCCTGTTAGCAAATGCGTTTCTTCTGATACCAGTTGCGCAGTGCCTCCTTTTCAAGATCAAAACTGCGAGCCATTACCGTGATTTGATCATTTGTTGGGTTTGGGTTCTTTTCAAATTGTTTGTCGAGTATTTGAATTGTTTCTGGGTCGGTGATGGCCGTCCTTTTCCGTTTCCGTTTGGCCTCGATTGCCGCGTTTGTTTTGGCCTGTACGTTCAATGCATCCCGCTCCACATCTTCTATCCACCTACGCAGCAACGGCACCAGACGCTTCATGTTGTTTGCCGACAACTGCTGACTTTCGAAGCTGAAATAGAAAAATTTAATAAATTATGCCTTCAAGCATGTGCCAATTGGCCCAGAGTCTCAAAAACAAAAAAATACGAAAGTATAAAACGAAATCATTTTTTGGAAATAATTAAATACGCGTTGTCAAAAAAGTAACCAGAGCACTTTTAATGAACACTAAAAGTTTCTCGAAACCGTCAAAAAACTATGTGTAAAAACTTACTCAAAAATATGTCTAAAAACTTTGCCAAAAAATATGTTTAGAAATTAAAGAAAATTGTTTCAAAACTTTTTTTCTAAATATATTTTTTCTTAAATATTAACTCTTAGGGGAAAATTCGTGCAAATTTTCACGAATAGCTCTAAAATGTCCAAAATTGCACGGCAACGATAAAATATGAAAAATTGCTGACTAGTCTAACCGAATTTAATGAAAAAAAAAATGAGAAACAAAGATTAAAAATGATTTTTGGTTTGTGAAACTACCTCATACATTGGTAATAACACGGTTTGGTGCAAATTTGCACGAATTTCCCCCTACGGGTTAGTATCCACTCGTTCTCCGTCGGAGTTTAGAACCAAGAAAAGCTAGCTGCCGAAATCCTAGAATGACCTTAAGCTAATTTATACGAATCGAAAAGGCGATTTTGCAGACTGTACTTTACTAAATTTGTTACAACCGTATGAATTGGTATAAAGTTGAAACTAAATATCTTTTCGCTGCTTTTTGTTAGTACAAGCAACAATAAACGAATTATTTTAAACTTACCGGCAAACGGTTGTCTGCGAAAAGTGTTTATTGTACATTGCACCCAAACTAATTCCGACATCTGCTTGGGTGAACCCGAGTCTAATGCGCTGCCGTTTAACACACATCACGAAATCATCTTGATGATAATTTAGCGGGAATATCGTTTCGTCTCTATTCTCTTTATTTTCTGTGTTTAATGGCGAAAACTGTCTCGAGGTTTTATTTTTAACCTTCCCGGTCGTTTTCTTCTGATTTTGTACAACCCTAAGTGCTGAATTCTCCATGGCATATTGCCCGTCGGCATGCATCACCATGTCGGCAGTCAGATAACTATAGGGGTTAAATTGTCTCTCATAGTCGACCAGCTGCTGTTGAAGGGTTAAATAGGCAGCAAACGAATTCGCATCGTCCATGCCATAGTAGTCGGGAAAGTCCGAGTTAAGAATATGCTCAAAATGCGGTGAAATCATTCTTGTTTCCGTTTTCTCGCTAATTATTTCCTCAATGGAACTGAGGGAACTGTCTGCGCGTTTTGGTTTTTTTACAATGTCAAAATGATCACCGAAAAAAGATTCAAAGAAAAAACAATGACCCCTATTGAATATTTAAATAAACCTGATGGCATTGAGAACGTACCTCATCCCTTTTTTTGTCTTATTTATCGAAACAAAATAAAAAAATAAAAAACATCTAAATCCGGTAATGGCTAAAACCCCTAAGAAAATGCAGCAAAAAACTAATATTAGATAAAATTCGACAGATAAATTTGGCATAAAATTATAAAAAAAAATCATACAAAAGTCCCAAACAAGACCCCATCAAAATTCAAACATGTTTATAAAAAAAAATATAAATAAAGATTCCCTGGTTTAAAACGGAGATCTCCAAAAAGTCCGAAAATCGAATTACACTCACAAAGACCCAAAAATATATTCACAATTACACTTGAATATTTTTTTCATGTAAATATGTTTGTCCTAATTTGGTTTAAAATCTCTTTTGGTTTGGTATTTTTTTGTAAAAAATATCATTTTGTTTTTTTACAAGTATGATTGTCGATAGTAACATATTTTTTGTGAAAAACATATCTTTTAGTTAAATCATTGTATTAAAAAAACCAATGCCTGAATGTAGAATATACTCTGTTGAAGCATCGTAAGTTTCCTTTTGTATGAGTCTGGCCACCTCGAGTTCGGATAGATTGGGTAGGGTCGAAACATCACCAAAATCACCCGCCATGGTTTTTTTTCTTGTTTTTCCTCTTGCGATTTATGTTTCTTTGATGCTAGAAAGAAAATCTCATTATTGATTTCTTGCCGATGCAGAAATGCGGAAATATCAAACAGGAAAACGAATTCTGCGTTTGATAATTCTAACTGTGAGCATTGTTTTTCCTTTGCTGGTTTAAGTCTAAACTTGAGTCACCAAGTTACAGTAAATAATTGTAATAAACGAATTTTTTTTTTGCTTCCCAAAATAACTCCTATTTTTTTCATTACTAACTGTCACTCTTTCGGTCGAGGTATAATTTAAATAAGGTGTGATTAGTCGAAAAAAATCGACCAATTCATCTTTTTTTTTATAATACGTTTAAAGTTTTATTTTTCATGATAACGATATTCAGTGTATTCGTCACACTTATTATAATCGTGCCTAAGTTTTACAAAATTTGAATCATTTAGCTCTGTAATGAAAAATAATCCGAAATTATCCTGAAAATAACAATCAACTTAGCGACCTTTTTTCATCAATAATCTTTGAAAAAGTACTTAAAAATAAGCATTTTAAATCTCGGTTTAATGGGTGACATCCGTGTCCGGTGTGATCCAACAATTAATCAGACAGAGCAACTTTTTACACGCAATTTTTATGCTGAAACAATATGAATGCGTGCGGAAATTTTCCCTGGCTGATCCATTGTTGGACCACACAGTACCTACCTTTTATAATCCACCTATATCATGAAATTTTACTTTTATTCGTACAAGTTTTTCACATTTTGCTTCACGAAATATACCGTGTGTCTCAGTACAGACTCCATCAATGATGCCAATATAATACTTAAAACTGATATAAAGATTGCATAAAGACCGTAAATTTAGACTCCGGCACACGGTATAATAAAACAATGTTTTGATTTTTAATAGGACTAACCTGAAAAATCACTTTTGTTAAACGCAAACTCAATGTTGTATCTCTATATTAGTAAAAGTTCATTTTGTCAAAAAGGCACGGATCATTTATATTAAAATAAAGTTGCTCACTTTTGGTGCAATTTGGCCAAATCGTAAATGGCTTCTCCGAAGAGCAGCCGGATTACCTCAAATTAAGATTTTTTTTTTCGCATCCAATGTCAGCGGGTGGTCTTCAGGCGGAAATCAAAACGGACCACCGGTGGGTAATTAACCAATCACGGTCTTGATGTGCATTTTTAACATCCCAATCTTGCATTTCCCCGAAATAGTTTTTTAGGGATTCGACAGGAAATAAAGTCTGATTCGGAAAACTCCAAGGACATGACAACAAAACAACAAGAACAAAGGAAAACGAATGAAGAAAGAAAAAGTACCGAACGGCAATATCAAACAATCAAACGGAAACATCAAACAAATTTCACGAATTAAAAACAAAACATACGGGAAATGAAATCAATATACAAACTCAATATCATATTGACACAGATTAATTAGTAGAAAATGAAACGTTGGCATTTTTTACTTTTCTTATTTGTTTAACCACCAATCAACCTTGAACCCTGAGAAATAATTAGCGTGTCGACTAGGCCCTAAGCACTAAAGTCAACACCCTAAATTTGATAAAAAATGCGGGAATTCTATTTTTGACCTTAACTCTTAAGGGTCCCAAGTGGAATATAATCCGTAGGGACACAAACGTTCAAATTTGCACAAACCGTCCTTGCGTCCATGGTAAAATGGAGTTTTTTTACAAAAAAAAAGAGTTCCGTTTAACGTTTTTTATTCTTTCTCAGGAAATTTTACTAGACCCGTGTTTCAGCGATTTTCGATTGAGCCCGGTTTACAGTAAACCATTTAGCAGCATTTTGTGCAAATATGTACATTTATCCCCCTGTCAGTTAAGAGTCTTAACTTAAGACATGGCACCGATTTATTCAGTGCCTTATGTGAATATTTTATTATTTTATTGATTTATTCCTTAACTCTCCTTAGCCGAAGCTCGCGCATTGTATATTGAAAATTAACCTGAAGATAGTAACGTATTTCCCTGGAATAAAAGCAAATCTACCAATAAAATTGATCTGCTAATTATGGTTATTTAAAAAATCATTTTAACTTACCAAAAAAAAATTTTAAAAGAAAAAGTTAAAAATCAGCGAAAACAATTTTCGAATAAAATGGCCGATTCAGGCGTGCACCAATTGAAGATGGCACCTGTGCGCCATAGTATGATCAAATATTACTCCACCACGTGATTAATACTTGAACTGACTTTTATTCAATTTATTTATCCAATATGTAATGTGTAATTACAGCCCATTCTCCCATTAGAGACGCTTTTATTAGGGTTGCTTTTTCGNTAACCAGTAATGTTACATAAAAACGGGCAAAATTAACAACCCGTAATAATATTTTCTTACTTTTTGTTTCTTGTTTTCTTATTTATGTGACAAAATTTTGACTACACCGGGTACGCAGTTATCGGGCGGGTTTCGGGACAAAAAACCTTAATCGGGCGCCCGATAACTGCTCAGGGCGGAAGCGGAATAAGGTTCAAGATTATTAGAACAAAAAAAATTATATTTCATTAAATAGCTGAGAAACTAGGATTAAACCTTGTTCTTAATCTGAGGAGAAAATCCTCTATCTTGTAACGTTAGACCAACTTTTTTTTTAATTAAAAAAGACACTTTTTTAATACAAAAATTACTTTTTCCTTTATTATTTTTGTAGAAGATGAATTAGTCTCTCTTATTTTTTTTCAATCGCGGAAATCGGTCATGTAGTTTTGTTGTAGTAATGAAATAAGCGGTGGCCAGATACGGCCACCATGGCGCGGGACGCTCATAATTTCAATGTGGCGCGGGATAGTTAAGTTAGTTAACTAAGTTAAAGTTATTATAGTTAAGTTATTTAACAAAGAGAGACCTTTAGCAAGTTTCCCAGCTGTTTATATTTCCAAGTACATTACTATATAAATTATATTATCCCCAAGTTGCATGTTCTCATGCAAAGTTTCATCAAGCATTTTATTCGGATAACGAAAGGAAAAAAGAGCGGCATTATCAAATACTTACAAAATGACAAACCAAAGGAAATGTAGATCAAACAAATTTCACGACTACAAATCAAAAGAAAATCAAATCAATTTAAAAATACAATATCCGAATCAATTCGCAATAAATTTTCTATGATTTTGAAAAGAAGGGGGTGTGCGTATTAAGGGTCGGTTAACGATTTTTGAAAAACCACCCTTATTAAGCACACTGNGTGAATAAAGTATGTTTGGTTTAAAGTGTTATTGGTCAGAAGTTGAAGTGAGCGAAAGTTATTTGAGAAGAAAGTCAAATTGGTCAAAAGGTTAATCGGCCGAAAAAGTTCGGCCGATTACCCTTTCGCCGAAAATAACAACAGACCGATTCAGACGGTGCCGCCCTAAGCACTAAAGTCAACACCCTAAATTTGATAAAAAATGCGGGGAATTCTATTTTTGACCTTAACTCTTAAGGGTCCCAAGTGGAATATAATCCGTAGGGACACAAACGTTCAAATTTGCACAGACCGCCCTTGCGTTCATGGCAAATTGGAGTTTTTTTACAAAACGTTTTTTTAAAGTTTTTTATTCTTTCTCAGGGGATTTTACTAGACCCGTGTTTCAGCGATTTTCGATTGAGCCCGGTTTACAGTAAACCGTTTAGTAGCATTTTTGGTCGATGTAGGGCGGTTTGTGCAAATATGTACATTTATCCCCCTGTCAGTTAAGACATGAAACCGATTTATTCAGTGCCTTATGTAAATATTTTATTATTTTGTTAATTTATTCCTTAACCAGCAATGTTACATAAAACGGACACAATTATATTGGTGGATTTCATAATCAAAATGCACTTTTTTTTTCGACCATCTCAAATCGAAAAACTAATTTGGCCAAACGATAGAGCGTAGAAAACTAGCACATGACTTTTTTATTAATTTCTGAAAAAAAAATTATTTCCGACCCTTATTTGGCCGTTTTAGTGCGTTTTTTTATAATTATTTTTTTTATAATTATTAATATAATTAATTTAATTAACTACCAAATGTGCAAATTTTTTTTGATAAAGCCGTAGACCTCAAATTTTGCACAAAAATCAAACAACCCGTAATAATATTTTCTTACTTTTTGTTTCTTATTTTCTTACTTATGTGACAAAATTTTGACTATTTGCTTCAAGATTATTAGAACAAAATTATATTTCATTAAATAGCTGAGAAACTAGGATTAAACCTTAATCTGACGAGAAAATCCCCTATGTTGTAACGTTAGACCAACTTTTTTTAAAATTTAAAAAGACACTTTTTAATGCAAAAATTACTTTTTCCTTTATTATTCTTGTAGAAGATGAATTAGTCTCTCTTATTTTTTTTTTAATCGTGGAAATCGGTCAAGTAGTTTTGTTGTAATAATGAAATAAGCGGTGGCCAGATACGGCCACCGTGGTGCGGGACGCTTATCATTTCAAGGTGGCGCGGGACAGTTAAGTTATTTAACAAATAGAGACCTTTAGCAAGTTTCCGAGCTGTTTATATTTCCAAGTACATTACTATATAAATTATATTATCCCCAAGTTGCATGTTCTCATGCAAATTTTAATCGAGCATTTTATTCGGATAACGAAAGGAAAAATGAGCGGCACTATCAAATACTTACAAAACGACAAACCAAAGGAAATGTAGATCGAACAAATTTCACGACTACAAATCAAAAGAAAATCAAATCAATTCAAAAATACAATATTCGAATCAATTCGCAATAAATTTTCTATGATTTTGAAAAGTACCTTTAGAAGGTAAGCAAATTGCTTATAATAACTAATAGCTGACTCCATCAACTTTTGATACGAAATACAAAGGGTGCGCCATTAACCGTTTTTATCAATTAGTGGTTAATGACTCCATATGCTGACTTCTCCGTTCCCGTCTGGGACGTTCCCGATGTTCGATCAAGCTAACAATAGTCGCAAATGAAAGACTGGACCTTCTTCTATAAATCGTCATACGACCTGCACAATTATATGGTACCTTGCGAAGTTACATGTATGCGGCAGTTTTGTTGTGGCGAGCTGCCGGATAACTGCGCAGGAAGAATAATAAAATAATTTATGGTGCTGGTGAATAATATTGCTAATTTATAAATTTATTTTTCGTTCAACGATTTTTTCGTCCAAAATACGTTTTCTAAAAACACATTTCCAACCGATTTTTTGTGAATAAAAAGTTTGGACAAAAAAAAACGGTTTGGTCGATCAACTCTTTGGACGAAAAATGTTTTGGACAAAAATATCATTGGACGAAAAGTACGATTGACGATAAGCTTTGGCACCATTTAGTTACAGGTATTATGGAACATTTATTTGAAATTATATAATAAACAGTTTAATTATGTTAGTTTTCATTTAACTTTTGGAATGAATACATGTATGAGGATGGGTACTGGCAGTACCGTACTGCAGTACCGTACTGCGTCTGTATGGAGTCATTGTGCAATATCTGGACACAAAGAAATAAACTGAAAATACAAATTTAGATATTAATTCTATAAATGGGAAATTCCAAGAGTACAATTTCGTCGTCAATTGAAAAGTACTAACTTTTTGTTGAATCCATTTAACCTCCATATCAAATTCACCCTTTGGTAAATTGGAAATTGCGTCGTATAAGATTTGTACGGAGTCCTAAGAAGTGTTATATACCGGTTCATTTCGGAAGAAAAATACGCCGTCTCGTGGTAGATATGGTAGAAGTGGGCAAATCGAAAAAATTTTGAAAAAAAAAACTGGTAAAGCCAAGGCTCGTCAAACAACGTCGATCTGACTATTCAGAAGGTGATTTGGACCACCGGGGCCCCCTAGAGAGTTGCGTAGGTTGGACATTTAAAACAGCTCTCTAGGGGGCCCCGGTGGTCCAAATCATGTTCTGAATAGTCCGATCAACGTAGTTTAACGAGCTCTACAACTTGGCTTTACCATTTTTTTTCGAAAATTTTTCGATTTGCCCACTTCTACCATATCTAGTTGTCGATTCTTTAAATTAATATTATACTTTTTTTGCCGAACCAAAATGAAAGTTTTTCATTCTCAATATGACCGATAAAAATAAATTTTCGTAGAAGGTATACTTAATGTTTTACGAGAGTATCAAAGGGTTGTACAGGACTTGTATAGGTTAGGTGCATAATATAACACCATCCTGTGGCCGAGCACGAATGTCGATTTTGTGCGAGAACTCTCGTGTTGAATGTATTTTTATAAGTTGGTTCTTGTGATCGGCCATATCCCCCATGAAATCGTTGTAATCGGCATCAAGATATAATGCAAAGTGATCAACTAGTCGCCGTCTTTTTTCGGTTACGAACTTGGAATGCATCGGAAGTTTTCTCGGAAAAAACGACCTTATTTGGCGCAACCGACCCTTATTCGACAAAAGGACCCTTATTTCAGGGGCCCTTATTTGGCGACCCCTGTACCTGACCTCAATCCGTGCGTCGGATGTTATTCGAAAATGGTTTGTTAGTCGGGTTCTTCTGATACAACCGGTACTATGTAAATCTTCGTAAGTACTTTATGAAAAAAAATATTTCTTTAGTTTCAGTTCATGTTAAGCTACGCTGTTTAATTAAAAATAAGCACTCTAAGTTCGTCTCCAATCTATGTTTAAGTCCCTCTCGGAACTGTCTATGTTTCCATTGGTCTTCTGGTATCATCAGCCACGGAAAATCTATACCGGGTTGTTTGACCATACGAGTAGCCATTTGAAGAAAAATAAGTCAAAAGTTTCTCTAAAATTTGAATGTGAAATCAAAAGCAAACGTGCCACAAAAAATGATTTTCCTAGAAAGGGAAAAAAAGGAAAAAATATCTCTCACGAGTGGGGTGTCCAGTCACGAGTGAATAATTAATGAAATTTTAATAACGAAAGATTTTTTGGTTTTTGAAAACATTTCAAGCGTAAAAACTTAAACTTAAACTTAACTTCTCACGACTTTCAATGCACAAAAAAGTTACAACAGATCGTATTGCTAGATACTTGTTAAATAATTCGTAATTAAAACAATCGTAAAAAATGTATTTAACTTGAAATATAATATGTTTATCTAATCAGAAGATTTACTAACAAGATTTACACATTAAGTTCTATTAAATATAGGGTGGTGTAACCGTCCGCTTTTGGGTTGAAAATTTTCCATCCACTTCATTATTTAACGACTTCGCATTGAGCCGTTAACTATTCACTTATCCGAAAATTTCTTGACGATTAATTGCCTACCCTGTGTAGTTGATGTAACTCCGAAATTTTGTAAATTATCGACTAGAAAACTAAACTGAGATGTAATATACAGTAATTATTTTTTAGACAATTCGAAGAACAAGTCGTTCTTGATTTACGCATGAAAAAAGCATTCATAATCAGTTCAACAAAAAAGTTCCATTAAAAAAAATATTATAAGAAAGGGAAATGGCAAAAACGAAAAAATCTATTTAATAATGGGCAAACTCTGTTGCGCTTCGGTTTGATATTATTTAATTTACCGGTGCGTCCCATCTTGGACACTTTTTTCCGCGACCAATGTATGACGAGTCACTTTTTAAAGACTTAAAAGTTTTTATTTTTTTACTCTTTTTTTATTTTCAATCACAAAAAGGTTTTTCAAAAATCAAAATTTTGTGATGAATATGTTTTTTATTTTATCGTTGGTTATATGGTGTTTCATAGATTGTAAAGGAAGCGATTACAGAGAAAAAAAAGTTTAAGAGATTATTATAGACTATATATTTAAAAAAAAATCGGAAAATACAGTTAAGTACTTACGAATATGCTTCAATTCTTTAGCCCATACTAGCGTTTTTTAATTGCAGAAGAGGTGTCAAGAAAAGAAGTGCCCGTAAAAAAAGCGTATGGGCCGGAAAGGGCGCATGCCTGAAATAGACGCGACTTATTTGAAAACCGGAAATATGTCACCGGTAAAAAGTAAAAAAAGGCGAATCGATTGGTATTCTGATGAAGATATTCTAATTTACTTAATTGAGTTTATTTATACGTGTAAAAGCGTACATTTAACTTCAAACATGCTGATAGATCGAAATTAAAAAGTATTTTGTACCTGCCGGAAATAGCGTTAAAAGACATAATTTTAAAGATTTTTTCCTCAAAAAACAGGCTTCTTAACAAAGCTGACTTGACCTTAGTGCCAGAAAAAAAACTGACTTGACCGTATAACGGTCACACCTTGTGACCTTTGGGAATAACCGAACCCCCCTGAAAGTATATATTTTTCGGATATTATCGATGCATGTGAGTTTTTAAATACCACAGTGTCGTAATTTTGATACGCATATTATTTAACACTTTTTTTGCGTGACAACGAAAATTAAGAGTACTAGCTTGATTTGATCATTCCCATTCTTGAATTAAATTTAAACCTGAACTCCCAAGGGTCGCAAATTTGGACTTAACTCTTTTGTGACCATGTTTAGCTTTATATACACCACCTAACACGTTATATTAACACCATTAAACGTCAAAAACTGTTAACAGAATGTAATTTTGTTAACATAATGTAATTTTGTTAACATAACGTGTGTTAACATAACGTGTTAGGTGGTGTATACGAGGAAAAATCAGTTACGTTCTACATATTTTATATTTGTTCTAACCGTGTTTCAGCGATTTTTGATTAAGCCCCGTTTACCATCATTTTCGGTCCATTTAGGGCTTTTAGTCCAAATTTGGACCCCTAGGGGTTAAATTTTATAACTCAAAATTGACTACTATTTCGAAGTAGGATTGTTTTGGTTTGTAATTAATCTGATTTAACACTTAACGGTTTGAAGTAAACTTATTAAAATAATCTTATTTGACACTTAACGCCTAGAAATAAACTTTAAAAGCAATTCGTAGTAAATAAAGCGAGAGAAATTGGGCCCTAAATATTGCCACATTTTTTCTGTCTTACTCCTTGAACGCTCAAAGTGTGAACGATTTTAATCAATTGTATAAAAACAAGTTGATAACGTAAAAATGACATGACCGCAATTCTTTAAAACAAAAACTGTCAAAAATTGATTTTACCTGAGCGGAAATGAACGATACTTGAACCGGAAACAATCATCGTTTTCACGTAACTACTGTAAATAGAATTTTTCAGATTTTTAAGTAAATTAGTTTAATTTAACTTAAAGGCCTATATAAAGGCAGGGGTCTCTCTCAAGCAACAGTTAAAATCAGATATGGAAATCCCAATCACAAAATCACAAAATCATAATCCCAATCACACTCACAGCTTGATGTTGGCGTGATTGTGATTCAAAATTCTGAGTGAATGTGAGTGTGATTGGACTGAATGATGAGTGTGATTTCGTGATTTTGTGATCACATTTAAGCGTGATTGTGATTGTGACTGTGATTTGGTTTTAACCAAAATAACACCGTGATTTTAGCGGTATTGTGATCCGAAATTTTGTGATTTTGTGATTCAAGCGTGATTGTGATTGTGATTGGATTTTGACCAAAATCACACGTTTTTTCCATCTCTGGTTAACATAATTTGAATTGAACGCCACTAAAACAATACAATTTATTTATTTAAATCCTGTTAGTTGAACGCAAGAATATATTTATATCAACACACGTTGTTTGAAATTGATTTTCTTTCGACGATTTTGAAGATATCACAACCGGAAATTGGCATTAGATAAAGTAACGAATTAAACCCGAAACTATCTGTTTAAACTTCCGGTCCGTATTTCCGGTCTCGAAAAAAAGCAATTGTTTGCCTTCTCTGAAATCACAACAAAAAAGAAATAACAAGATTCGAAGACCAATTTGAAGACTTTGAAATTGATGACATTCTTTATGACAAAAAATATTTGGCGCAATTTTTGGACATTTTTCTGACAAACAGGTGAATACTTTAGTATCAAGTTTTATGGAGGTTTTGAAAGGTCTCACCGGTAGTTGTTAAGATTTATTTAAATGTGAGCAACCAGATTTAAGGTTTATTATTAATTATTACGGGTTCTAAAAAAACCCGTTGTTACCTACCGTGATTACTATACATGTATATTAATCAGATAAAAATAAATCTAATGAGGGAGAAAGATTAAAGATGTTTTAGTCTACAACTTATAGATAAATTGTATGACTATATCAGGGGGCGTCGAGCAAGGCCACGCCAAGCAATAAGCAGTTTTACAGAGGGTCTGTAGCTGACTTACAAGCGACGCCTATTGGCTCATGATTTTTTATAAGCGCCTTTTATTGGCTAGCGTCATTTAGCCACGCAAATGACTCACTGCGTTGCTTGTAATGGTAGATGCCAAGTAAAGGTAAATTTAATTTCAAAAAAAAAATCAAAGTAAGGGTGCGAGAAATAAAGGTACGTAGGGGTTTCCAATTAAAACTTTGTTAATAGTATAAATTGTATAATGTATATTTACTTCCACAATTTGATATATTATTACATGTAATAAAAGTAATAGAATTAACAACTCAGTCTCATCTCAAAGTCAGATAAAAGTGTTACTAGTGAGAACGTTAAGTACAGGAGGGGGCGTAATATTACTTTTTTTATTTTTAGTACACAATTAAAAGGCGTGCAAGCACTGACAGCGGAAAAACGAAATGAGATAATCGAAACGCAGATGGAACACGAAAAACAAAAAACGTAATGTATCCTAGGAATTTAGGAATAACCGACTAGTCGCGACTTGAAAGTTACGTTTGTTATGTAACATACACCACCTAACACGTTATGTTAACACCATTAAACGTCCAAAACTGTTAACATAATGAAACTTTGTTAACATAATGTGGTAGGGCGTGGGCGGAAAAGTTGTGGAATTTTTTTTTCTGGTAACATAATGTAATGTAGGGGCTTTTTGTTAACATAATGTAATTTAGGGGTTTGTTGTTAACATAATGTAATTCAGGGTTGTTTTTTCTAGATCTAGGAATTGCGCAATTCAATTTTTATCGCATTTTCTTTATTTTGTAAAATTGATCGTTACAAAAATCGGGATAAATGAAGTGAGTCAAACCAAAAAACGTCGATCCCATTTAAGTTATGAACTTAAAAGAGAAATTATAGAAATATCTAATGAAACGACAGGCCTTTCAGGTCGCCAGATTCATATCGTTGTTAACATAACGTGTTAGGGCGTGAGCGGAAACCGAGGTTCATCAAATCTAAAACAATGCTCACATAGAACGTGACTGAAAACTGTTAACATAATGTAACTTTGTTAACATAATGAGTTTAGACGTAGGCGATTGTTAACATAACGTGTTAGGGCGTGGGCGGAAAACGAGGTTCATTAAATCCAAAAAAGTGTTAACATAATGTAACTTTGTTAACATAACGTGTGTTAACATAACGTGTTAGGTGCTTTATGTTAAAAGTAAAATAATTCAATATTAAAACTGTGTCATTATAGTTTAATTAATTTTTAAATACTTAGTTTCGTCGTAAAAATGCTGTCTAACACCAAGTGTTTTTTAAGAAATATTTAAAATTTGAAATACACCAGTTGTACAGTTATCTTTCGCAAACCATCGCGAAAATGACGAAAGATAACTGAAAATAGGCAGAAAAATGAAAGATAACTGTACATTGTGAAGGCGTATGGTTGAAATTGCGTAGGCGATGAAAGATAACTGCAAATAGGCATTACGTAACGTGCGCGTATTGCGCAATACGTGTTTTTTGTACAAAATGAAAGATAACTGTACAAAAAAAAAAACAAATAGGCATTACGTAACGCGAAAGTATNATTGTAACAAAACAAACTGTTTTTAAGTCTAGAGCAATTTATTGTTTTTTTTTAGATTATGTGTTTGTACGCTCCTGAGCACGCCGATCAGTTTTTATTTTTAAAAATGCTTCGAAATGCCGGCTTCAAAATACTACTTTACTGTGAAAAATGATTCAAAAATACGTAGGCGGACTTTTTTTGGAAAAATGACGAAAGATAACTGAAAATAGGTAGTTTGAAAATCTTTGCTAAAACGACGAAAGATAACTGAAAATAGGCTCAAAAATTAAAGATAACTGTACGAAAGATAACTGTACAACTGGTGTATTTGAAGTTCGGACAAACTAACATTTAAAAATTTGCCGGGAATTAATATGACACACTGCTGCGCGGTTAGTAGTGAAATTTTATTTTCATTCTGTATGTTTTGTAATAGAATGGAGACATTCTTGAAAACGTTTGGTATTGACCAAACAGCTGGAGTTGACCTTGACCTAACTGCCGTTCCAAATCGTTTTTCAATGGCTCAAACACGCAAATTCAAACACGTCGTCTCGCTCATATTATATCTTCAAAAAATCCCGATTCTTGGCAAATTTGTTTACTATGGGTGTTACTGTTTCGTCGATGCCCAATACAATCTGGCGGCGGGATCCGGCACTCCGGTCGATGAAATCGACCAATCCTGTAAAAAATTCCATGACTGTTACAAATGCATCAAAAAAGATTTTGTTGATGAAAATGGCCAGGAAAGTTGCAATGGAACCACCAGATCATACCGATTTCGCGGATTTCAAGTTAAGAGTTAATAATGACAAAAAAAAATAAATTGTTTACTGTATGGTTGGATATAAACTCGAAGGTACATGTATTTAATTTAGCGACATCGAAGTATCTCCCCATATAACTAACTTCCCGAAACTATTATTTAGTGAGTGAAATCCAGCTGGGTTATTCAGGGCTCGGTAACAGTCAGCTGGCTTTCTTAGTTGAAGTGAAATGTCTTCGGTAGTTTGTGAACTGGGCAGCCGAGGTGAAGCCAGCCCATTTACATCTAGTATCTCAAAAGTCCAGTCGAGCATAGGCTATGCTGCATAGCTCATCAAATTTGGGAGCTCGAGAGGGCAGTTGAGCACAGCTCATTTAAGTTTCGAAGTTTAAAAAGCCAGTCGAGTACTGGTGTGGGTAATGAGTTTGTTACCGAGACGAATGGGACTCGTCTTATATTGAATTATGGGACTCGTCAATATACGACAAGTCCCGTTCAGCTCGGTGACACACCAGTAAAATAATATATTCAAACATGATGCGTCACAAATAGGCCTTTTTCATTTAAAAAAACTAAGCGTTTAGATGTCACTTTTACCAAAGATATTTTAAACTCAAAAACAAGACCCTGTAACAAATGAAAGGAGAATTGTTTGCACTAACGAACCGGGAACATGCAAACGAGCGATTTGCGAATGTGATAAGCGATTAGCACTTGAACTTCAAGAGAAAGAATTCCAGTGGACGATTATGCACCATCAAAAATGGGGTGGTTTTATGCGAGATACCGAGTGTAGAAAAATTGGTTCCGCCAGGGCGGCTAAAGCAGCAGTCGTTAATGAACAAAGATGTTGCGGCCAATATCCTGAGCGGTAAATAATCAAAAAAGTTTTGAATATACAGTAGGGAACGTTACTAAATGTAGGGATTACCAGGGACACTGTTTTTTGCACAACAATCCGGTTTGTCCAGAAATTCCGCCCACTACGGCCTCATTTTATTGCATTCAACGAAGATATGCCCAATATGGCTCATGAAAGGGCGTAGTTATTTTAGTACTATTTTAGATATCTATACGTTGCAAAGTCCTCCAACGGCGTTGAACGATCTTGTTGCAACGGTAAGACGTATGATGTCAACGGGCCATTGGTTTGTTGCGCCAACTCTGAGTTGGTTCAAAATGGAAATTGTTTACCAGGCCGGGCTCGACAGACCGCTTACCCAGACGTAATTTATTTAAACTGAGCCTACAATTTTTGGTTCAACAAAACATCGCTAATCCAAAATTACAAAGTTTAGCCAATGGTTTTTAATTATTGAATATAAACTAGGCTAAAATTTTGGCTAACCCAAGCTTTAACGAGCCCTGTAACCAGGCGACGTAACCGTCGACATTCCGCCTTTTGTGCCAAACTATTATCGACAACCATGAGTCCAAAACCCAAAATATCCTCAACAAACTTGTATCTATTTTCACTAACGAAGAATCCGAAATTGGATTTGAAAACGGTTAACGACGTTGAGATGATTAATAACGCGCTTTCTGTATATATTATTGACTAAAGACGCCCTCGACGGCCAGTTCATCAGGCTTATAACAGTTTATGTTCGAATACGTTTTAAAATCATTTATTTCCATCAAATTTTAACTTACATATGGACATTTAGAAAAACCTATAAATCCAATTTGAATTTATGTACTGTAGCTACAGACGATTGCTGAAAATATAAGCCTTAACCGCATGGCACCAGTAAGCGATTTAGTGGACGACAACGTCCAGTTGCGTTTTTCTTTTCAATTTTGAAAGAGAACCGTAACCTTTAACATATTTTCTTACATACCAGGTTAAAAGTGATCTTAAAAGCAACATAGCCAATATGAACTCGCCGACTTGGAAAAAGACATCTCATTAAAATTGTTCAATAAAAATCTGAAAAAATTGGCCTTATGGTTTACATGGCAGAACAAAACGCATAACATTTAATTTGCAAAGTTTTTAAAGAAAAGACCTCAAAGATCTTCATTGTTTTTTCTCGTTTAAATTATCAAATGATTAAATTGTTTAATTAATAACGTAAACTTTAATGTTTGGCTTTATTTCGGTTAATTGGATTAATTTTAGCTAAGCTTATTTGTTTTTAAAACTCATACCTGTATTTTTGTTGCAATACTGGCGCGAGCAAAAATGTGTCACCGAGCAAATTTCGCTTGTACGTTCAAAACAGTACTCGGTAGTATATATTGTACGACCCGCGTCGAGCTAGGTGACAAACTGGCGGCCTACACCAGTACCGTACAAACGGTACAAAATGTTCACACAAAAGCTGGCACAGTACAAATTATAAACCCGAGCTAATCAGGCTCTTTTTTAGAAGCTGTCAAGAACAGTTTTTCGACATCACATGGTACTGTACAGTATGAGGTATAATAACGCGACTCAGACGTTAAAAAATTCCGTCTCCTTAAGGAAGTCCTATACTACACATAGGAATCTGACTTTTTATATTCTCGTTTGTGCAGAATAGGCCCTAAGCGCTCATTTTTCTTTTTTTTTTATTTGTCTCGTTTTTCCTTTTTTTGGAAAAATGTAAGTAGGATTAGGTTTGTCCGGGTCAATCAGGGCTTCACTCAGAGCTCGGCATAATTCAAAATAAAAACGAGTTGTGCTAAACTGTCCTCTCGAGCTCAAAATTATAAACGAGCTGTCCTGCGCTGGCCTCTCGGGCTCAAAAATAAAAACGAGCTGTCCTGTGCTGGCCTCTCGAGACAAAAAAAACATGAGCTGTCCTGTCGAACTGCCCAGCTAGCTGTCGAGCTGCGAAGGCCAGCTGGCTGTTGCCGAGCCCTGGTTTCACTAACCATTATCAGGACCCGGACCTTACCAGGGCCCGTCCATTAGGGCTGATATTTGTGACAGTCAAACACAATCTTGTACTTTATGAAGTGCTTAATCAAAAGTCAATCAGTTTACGAATAAATACAATCTGAAAGTTATATTAACTTAGAATCACCTAGAATCAATATTTCACAATTTTCTATTTCGCGTCTATTGTTTCAAAGGTAAATGAATTGTTCCGATATTTGTTCCGCAAAATTATCTTCCCATTTCAAAACAAAACGAATTTTACCATTTTTTAACGTATTGGATTTCGTCGTTGATTTTAGTTCAAAATAGAATGAGATATTTTCCCTTTTTGGTCTTAAAGCTGGGCAACGGCGATTTGATTCCAGACGGCACAACTTGTCGAGAAGGGAGAGTATTTCATTGAAAAAAAAAAGATTATTTATAAAGAATATATTTCTGTTAAAACACGAAGATAATAAACCAGCTAAAAGCTATGGTCAAAA
Source organism: Oikopleura albicans (assembly GCA_004367875.1). Classification (NCBI taxonomy): domain Eukaryota; kingdom Metazoa; phylum Chordata; class Appendicularia; order Copelata; family Oikopleuridae; genus Oikopleura; species Oikopleura albicans. The sequence goes on along the minus strand of SCLG01000328.1, from coordinate 118,314 downwards.
CTATAGGCTATGGGAAAAAAACGGCCGTTATGGCCCATAAGTTACGGGAACGTCCGTGATTGAATTAAGGAATGTACCTCTTAAGGACGTCTCCAACTCAAACATAATTTCGATGTAAAAACTTGAATGATCGAAGTAATGAACGCAAATTTCAGATGCAAGACACGCCGATAATTTTTTCGTAGAAAAAAATGAGAACTTTGTTATTTTAATAAAAATTAGTCTTTGAGAATTTATAACAAAAACCAATGAAAACAGGCGAATTTGGGCCGATTGTATTTGTTTGACCAATGAATATTCACACAAGGTAATCAATTTTCGTCCACAAATTTCATGAACCGTATAACAAATGGTGTTGAAGCTGTGCCGAATTCATGGCCTTGGATTGTGAGTCTTCAAGTTAACGGAGATCATAATTGTGGCGGATCAATAATAAACGAAAAGTGGCGGTTTTAAATCTAACTTTATTTCAAAGGAAAATTTATTACACAAGAAACCAGAAATGACATTTCGAGAAATACCCAATATTGGCAGAATAAATTGACGAAAAGCTTAATAAAACGGTGCTACCTAAAATACGGCTTTCAAATTGAGCCCCTCAAATTGTGGACGTTTTGTGTAAACGCAAGTTGCAAAAGTTTTAAGGTCGGGGGTCCTTTCAGCGTTTTATTCAATTTTCGTTTTGCCAAAACAATCATTATTTCTATTTCTCAGGCATCAGAGATCTTTTCCGTGTAGGCATCAGCATGAACTACATTGGAAAAAACTGTATTGAACAAAATTCAGAAGTATCCACAAATGAGATATTCAGATACCGTAATACTTTTTCCATTTAAATAACTTCATTAATTGTGAGAAATTTTGACGAACATGAATAAAAACCTAAAGAACAGTGGATTTTAACTGCAGCACATTGTTGTGTTTATTTTCAAGACGAAGGTCTTCAGGACGAATTGAGGGTTGTTGCCGGTGCTCATGATCGAACGAACTCAAACGAAAATCAGCAAAGCAGCGTTAAAGTCTTACAAATGATAAATCATCACTCGTATAACACATGGTCCAGGAAACAAAATTTTATTAAGAGTGGCAGTATACCCTAAAAGCAGTATATCCTACAGTATAAATGGGATTTAAGTCACAAAGGCTCGAGATAGTCGCCATAGTCGGAGCT
>SCLG01000328.1:55405-84165 GCA_004367875.1 Oikopleura albicans | reverse complement strand
ATATGTGTACAACTGGTGTATACAAAATTCAGAAGGTCAACGGGTTTTACCTAAACACGCCCTGTCTCTACTGCGAACGCCAATACCACAAGATTGCGAGCACGGTAACCACTCGTTCCATGATCCCCAATATGCACACATTTCGGTATTGCAATTTTCTGTATCCTCTAATGTACCATGACATTTGCCTAAGCCTTCACAAGCCCTTAATCTTGTCCTAGTCCCAATATCACATGATGCTGAGCACTGTCCCCAAATTCCCCATATCGACCATTTAGCACAACCGCCCAAATTGCATAATTTGACTTCAGTTCCATCCCCATCACAATCACCCAAACCGTAGCATTCCCGTTTCCGTTCTGTATCCCCCTCCCCACATGATTTTGAACAATTTCCCCACTCGGCCCATTCGCTCCATTCGGCACAGTCCCCATATGTGCAGTCGTCGACTTCTGTTTCATTACCGCTACATTCCCCATAACCAACGCACTCCCGCTTGCGAGATCGCTCTCCCTCCCCGCATGAAACCGAGCATGTGCCGTAATCATTCCATTCTAGCCAGTGGGCACATTTTTCCGTTCCACATTCTTCCCTTTCTTGACCGTNTCCAACTGGGGCAGTCAATGGTGTTGCACGATTTTTGAATAAACCGTTCTCCTGTGCAATTGCCGGCTCCGGTACATAATCGATCCCGCGACGTCGTACCGCCATTACATGTTTGAGAGCATTCAGTCCATGTAGACCAGAAACTCCATCGGGCACAGGGTGTGTCATTACAACCGGCCGACTCTTGATTATTTCCCGAACATTTCCCTCCTATACAATCTCGAGACCGATGCTGCTTACCGCCGTCACAAGATTGACTGCACACATTCCAATCATGCCAGTTTGACCATTCGCCCGCCACCGACTTCAACAAAACATTCGGTTCTTCAAGGAGTTCCGTACAAGGCAAAGTGTTACAATTTCGGGTCTTTTTTGGATGCGAAAATATTTTTTTTCTTTTGGAATTGTGAGCGATTTGTGAATCATTTATTACATTATAAATTGTACACCAATTTTTAATACAATATGCGGAACATGAGAAAAAATCTTTAAAAATCATATGGCCCATAAATACCAGTTAAGAAAGTCAGACTTAACGCTGTGTGTTCAGAAAGTCGTCGTACCAAAAATGTTAACTACAATGAAAACAGTAATGCAAAAAAAATTTTCACGAAACGAAAGTGGTGCATTGTGTGCGCATCAACTACACCACCTACCTACGTAAATTAACATCACGTAAGTTAACAAAATTCACGTAAGTTAACATTAGCTAAACTTTTGTTCCCAGATTTGAGTGTTTTTCAAATATTTTTCGGACCCTTGACCTGCTCGAGAAACCCACGACATCTAGAGGCAATACAGTCCCGTTTACGGGTTTCCTTTCCAATACCGCAACTCTGGGAGCACGTAGTCCAGTCGCTCCAAGGCGTAAATTGACTTTGAATATCTTGCAAGTTCTGCGCTCGGTTATTATTTTTACAGCCCCAAATTGCTGTGCATGTAATTCGCTGAATGTTGCTTCCATGACACGTGCCATCATCGGGACATGTACGCTTTCGTTCGCGGTATGCTCGCCCGCATTTCGTCCCACATGGTCCCCAATTTTCCCACGTTTCCCAAAGCACCGCCTGTCCCATAGCAGGTCCTGTGCGGCTCTCGAGAAAATTTAAAACTTTGCTCTGGAAGGCAGCCATCAAGTCGTCCGGATCTTGCCCATGAAGGCATTCCTGATTGTTGCATAATTCTTCCTGAATGAATCACGTTTTAGAAGAGCCCACATGTGGTATAATGAAATTTTGACAAATGTTTTCTTTAAGAATGTAATACAAACAAATATACTACCTAGTAGGAGAAATCAATCCTAATTTGAACGGTCTGGACTAAGCAGTTACAGACGCCAGCGCCAGTGCCGTAGGCGCGGAGCGTTTGTAACTGAATTACAAGCGCGCCTATTGGCTCATGTTTTTTTTATAGACGCCTCCTATTGGCTAGCGTCCTTTAACCACGCAAACAACTCACCGCGCTGCTTGTAATTTAAATTACTAACAGATATGTTTTAAATTTCTGGCGTACTACACCAGTACACTACCTTTAAACATGTGGCAATTCATAATTGTCTAATGAATCAAAAACGATCTCCACTCATGATTTAAATATTATTGAATTATAAATTACATCTCGATTCAAATGAAAAGAAATGTCTCGCAAGTCAAGGACGCGTCCCCTAAAAAAAATTTCTCAGTTGTTAGACCTCTCAGAATTAAAAAAAAGTCTAATCTTATCCATTAAGTCCCATTACTTGAGATATGAATGATTTGCCACCAAATCTGAATTGACGGACGTTTAACCCCCGGCGATATCGCGGAGAATAAACTTGGCTATCTGATGTTATTCATGATCCATCCAATTGACGGCACGTTTAAACTGTGGTTTCATTTGAATAATTTCCCGCGGTCAATTGGGGATGAAAATAACAAAAAAATCTGACAAGGTGAAAACCGATTTGGAAAGTTGGATCTCATGATGTCAACGCCATCGGAAAAGTGACAAAAAAATTTTATCTTGATCAAAAACAAAAAATAATAATCAAAAGTAGCTAGTGCATTGGTGGTTCTCAAAATCAAAGAACAACTTTTTTTTCGACCTCCCCAAATTTTGAGAATCACCATTATAAAGGACGGGATCGCATACATGAATACACGTTTTTCTATCGAAATTAAAACTATTTATTTACAATATTTCTGTGACGGTACGATTGCGTCCCAGAAACAATAATGTTAGTATCCATTATTCGGAGTCCTATTGTACTGAAATATCGAAACAATTGTATTCAAAAGAGCTTTATAAACTCTGAATTTTGAGAAAGAGCGTCGTTTTTTTTATATTTTGCGCTGAATTGAAAAAGAAGACCAACTGCCCTATAAAATGTTGATCTTTCAAAAATTTTACATGTATGTCACACATCAGAAGTTTAATTTAGACCAACTGTGGGTTTGCCTGCCAAACCCCAATAACATATACAAATATTGTTGTATTTCCATTTTTTACAACAATAGCTATAACTGGTCCTTAATATTGACCATCATTTTCACAAAATAAATGTGGGACATTAGTTCCGGAAAATGAATTTGGCAAATTAAGACGACTTTATCAGAACTGCCGGGAGCTGCTCCCCACAACATGAACAACACATAATTCTGGCCAAGAATAAATTGTGAAATGTATTCAGAGAAGATCAGTTTTTAGCGGGAATTATTTTTTTTTTGATTCCTTGCATTTATCTATTAAGTTGAAACATCGACGTGTGAAATGTCGCATTTCTGTTTTTTTAAGAAAGAAATATTAATTACTTTTGTGTTCCCAGAAACTAACGATGAACTTTAATCGATAACAAATTGCCAAATCAAATTCATAATCGAAATTGAAATTCGCTATAATTTATAGCGACTATTTGACTAACCTCAAAGTTTGATCCTGGTCCATAACCAACACGTCTTCTACGTCGAATTCCGCCTCCGCAAATCTTCGAGCATCCGGACCAATTCAGCCAAGGACCCCATTTTGCCTCTTAAAATTCATTAAAATTATTACGAATGCCATTTGATTGTTAGTTTTGTGTAACATACATTAGATAACGTAACCTGAAGTGCACATTAATGCAGGTCATGCACATTAAGTTTCGAAATGTTCTTCAGAAAATACATATTGAAGTTGTCCTGCAGATTACTGGATTTCAAATCAAAAAACGTATTTGGCCAAGAGATAGAGCGTAAAAAACGAGCCCACGACTCAGTTATTATTTTTTGAAAAATAAATATCTCCGACCCTTATTTGGCCTGTGCACAGTCAGAAGGGACTTTTTTTTTAAACTTATGCGTTGACCAGAAATCAAACTATACGATGTCGACTTATTAATAAATTAGCGTCTGGAGTCTAGGACCAGACGTGATTAGACGCGATTATTTAGAGCGTGCGTCTGGCGCGCATAAAAAGACCAAGTATTTTAGAATCTTGCCACTTAAGGAAATTCGAACTTCACTTTCCGTTTATTCGAGTGGGTAAAAAGATGAACCTGTTTTAGTGTGATAACGATTCCACTTTGGTTTGATGGTTTTGCCACTCTTCAAAACGATGGGATCAAGGTTATCGTTGGCGCAGGTCGTGCCGTTGCGGTTGCAGTTGTCCGACTCGCAGCAACAATTTTGACTATTTGGATTTTGGTTGTTGCTGATACACGCAGAAACCTAAAAAACAAGAAATAAATTTAAGACAGAGCTTCATTATAATAGTTGTTTGGCTATTAATTAACTCGTTGGAGTAAAATTGAGCAAGAAATGGTCGAAAACTCTCACGGTAACGGTTTTTAGGTGAACCGGTGTCCAAATTAGTCATTTTTGGTGAAAGAATTTTGATACATCCTTGGCTCTGTGAAACTGAAACTAATTTTTGATATATATTTGGGTATAACATGACTACCCGAGTAAATATGTCAGTTTAACAAGACGGGTGTATTTTCTAACAATTTGATTTATTTCGAATCATTTATATCCCTTAATTTCTCGCAGTAAATTTCAAAAATCTATTTGCCTCTCAGATACCCTTAACCAATTTATTATTTTGATGCAGTTGTTAAATTAGTACAATGTTTGTACTACTAACCTTCCATTAGGGACGATTTTCGAAAGTTCTGTCTTCAAAAAGGTCATTTGTGAATGTTTGAGACATTTTACGGGGAATTTGAAAAAGAGATATCCGAAATCGAAGCGTCCCTTATGGGAGTAAATTTAATAAACTAGACCGTGTTTGGTTCCACGTGCTCCGTTTAGATGAACATCAACCAAACACCGTTTGAAAAACGGAAATATGGCAAAACTACAAAAATGGTTAAGAAACGTGGATCAGTTTCTTAATAAGAAAACCCTTCAAAATAAGAGTGGCAAATTGGTGAGAGTTTGGATTGGTTACGTCAACTTCAACCTGAAGAAATAGAAAAAAATAATGTTTTATTTACTCGGACCACGATAGCACCGCATGCATGTCATTATGCTCACTTTTAGACGCTCTAAAAATTAAAGGCTAAAATAAAAAAATAAATTAACCTTGTTATTTTTAGCGGACATTTAATTGCAAAGGAAAACGTTACATAAGTGGCAAGCTGCTTATATCCTTTACTGATTAAATCACCAGAAACAATAAAATAACTGTTCAATGTTAGTAAAGTGTGGAGCAAAATGTTTTCAAAATATAATAAAACACGTTTACCTACTCATGAATTAACTTTTCTGTGAGTAATAATTTACAAATTTTAAATTACACTACCTACCTGCTTAAAGTAAAAGTCAATATTTCCGCCTACGCACTGCTTATGAGTAGCATTTCCGCCTACCTGCTTATGGGAAACTCAAAAATGGAACAAAAAACTGTTACTTTAAGTGGAACTGTTACTTATAGCAGGTTTTCGTAGGTGGAAAATTGATGTTACTTTATTAAGTAAAGCAGGTAGGTGGTGTATTATAATGGTTTTCAAGGAAATTCCGTACAAAGAAAGTATGAAAATATCATGAGTAAGGTTAACTCTCAGAAAACACTGCGTTTGGTGTGTCTTTTTATATACAGGCACTTGGTTAGTAAATTTTAACATCAATAAATCAGTTCGAAAAACTAATTTTCTGAAAAAAAATATAAATTGAAAAAATGAGGCCTCTAGTTTTTAATCGAAAAAGGCGGTATTCAAATAACTGATGTTAATCAAGGGCTAGACAATCAAACTATTACGTCATAAAACTTCATTTTCATTTTTTCCGAACTTTATTTTACTCCTTTTAGGCAATATTGATGTCTACGTTATACTAATTCAAATTGAGCCACTTTTACTAAAACCCCTGTTATTTAAATTTTCGTAAACTATGATAACAAGTAGAAAGTCTTAACATTTCGAAGAACACGATTGAACGTTTAGATGTACCAGCTATGTTCTAAAGTTTTGGAGAAAAAGTTTATCATACTATGTATTCTTTGACATTTGCGTAATCATTCTTAGGTTGGTTGAGCGAAAACCATTCGAGTTTTCATTGGACTGTTTCCATAACAACCAATGAAACGCGCGTAATTGTTGGACGTTGAATCGTGATGGCGCAGTTATGGAGATTTATTATATTATTGTACACTTTTCTCATAAACTTTTTTAATTTTAACTCCGAAAGGTCCCAAGTGGCATATAATCCGTAGGGGTCCATTTGATCAAAACGCCCTTGCGGCTATGTTAAGCTAGATTTTTTACTCAAAAAATCAGTTTCGTTTAATGTTTTATAATATTCCCCATAAAATTTGACTAGACCCGTGTCTCAGCGATTTTCGATTAAGCCCGGTTTACAATCATTTTTGGTCTATTTAAGGCGTTTTGATCAAATTTGATCAAATGGACCCCTGGGAGTTAAATGACTATACAAAACATATGATTTTTAATACCAACGTTTTAAATCTTCTTTGCGATCCCGAGTGCCGTATGGCACTTATACTAGAAAATAAGCGGCCAGGCCGTGTCTTATTATTCCAATAAGTCTATAAACCCAACATGTTAGGTGTTTTTTTTATTTTTTTTTATTTTTATACAAGGTCAATTTTGGATAACACAGAAGGTAAAAAATTGATGTCAACTTGGGTTTATCTGTATTTATTGTGCATACCTGTTTACAGCCTTTACTAATTAAATCTGGCTTTCCGCTGCCGGCGCTTCTAATTTCAATCATACAGGATGCTTTCTGTGAGCGATTGCATAAAATCGTTTTCTTATTGCAGTCTTCGTGGGAGAGGGCATTATTACACGCGAAGCAAACCAGACCATCTAAATCACAACTTAGAACAATCACCAGATNATAAAACTCATACTGTACCATGAATTGCATTATTTTTTTTGTTTTTAAATAGATAAAGGTGAGAAGCATCACATGACAACATTTTCGAGACCATAACTATTGCCCTAGAACCCCCACGTGGCCGTGAACTTCATGAAAACTCAAATTTCAAACTCTAATGGCTCCGACAGTGTTCAACCGATTGAGTTCGTTATTGTTGCAAAATGATCCAAATGATAATACAATTTTTTATAAAAAGCCTTTTTTTGATTAATGGTCTAGAACTCGACAAATTTCAAAAAAACTGAAAAAAGAGGCCATTTGCTAAGTTTTATGACCTTGATATTTAGTGAACAAAACAAGATATCTTAAAAAGGCTCTTTATAAATCTTCTAAATTTATTAAAGTAAATTTGGCCACAAAAATCAAATTGATGCGATGTTCGGTACTAAAGTTATAAAAAAGCGGTATGCAAGAGTCACGTCGAAAAAAGTTGATTTTGTCTAATAAAACGTACAGTATTACTAAAAGTGATGGATATTTTTGTATTCAAACTTCACACACTTATACTATGAACATTTTCAATTACTTTTAGAGAAAAACTAAAGAAATTAAAGAGTTATATAATATCATATTTTAATAGATTATAAGAGTGATTTTTTTCATTTTGGAAATTGGACATATTTTTTAAACCCGGTTTTTTTCTAGAAAATACATAACATTGAACTTGTTTGTATTTTATAACTGCAGTTGAAGCTTAACCAATTGTTAAAACAAGCAAAAATATTACTAAAATATATTTTTCTGGTTTTCAGCTTTTATCAGTAAACAAATCGACCTACCCATCCTTAATGTATATTCTTAAACATTCTAGAATTTGAATGTATTATTTTGAAAATGTTGTTACTGTATATTTAGTCGCAAAAAACATTGAGAATGCCAGAACTGGCGAAATATCTGGAAATAAAGATTTAATCATCTGAATTCAATCAATAAATCAGTTCGAAAAACTAATTTTCTAAAAAAATATAAATTGAAAAAATGAGGCATCGAGTTGTTAATGGAAAAAGGCGATATTCAAATAACCGACGGTAATCAAGGGCTAGACAATCAAACTATTACGTCATAAAACTTCATTTTCATTTTTTAGGCAATATCGGTGTCTACGTTATACTAATTCAAATTGAGCCACTTTTACTAAAACCCCTGTAATTTATATTTTCGGAAACTATGATAACAAGTAAAAAGTCTTAACATTTCGAACAACACGATTGAACGTTTAGATGTACCAGCTATGTTCTAAAGTTTTGGAGAAAAAGTTTATCATACATATGTATTCTTTGACATTTACGTAATCATTCTTAGGTTGGTTGAGCGAAAACCATTTGAGTTTTCATTGGACTGTTTCCATAACAACCAATGAAACGCGCGTAATTGTTGGACGTTAAATCGTGATGACGCAGTTATGGAGATATATTATATTATTGTACACTTTTCTCATAAACTTTCTTAATCTTAACTCCGAAGAGTCCCAAGTGGCATATAATCCGTAGGGGTCCATTTGATCTAAACCCCCTTGCGGCTATGATTCATAGCCTATGATAAGCTGGATTTTTACCCAAAAAAATCAGTTTCGTTTAATGTTTTATAATATTCCCCATAAAATTTGACTAGACCCGTGTTTCAGCGATTTTCGATTAAACCCGGTTCACAATCCTTTTTGGTCCATTTATGGCGTTTTGATCAAATTTGATCAAATGGACGCCTGAGAGTTAGTGACTATACAAACATACGATTTTTAATACCAACGTTTCTTTGCGATCCCGAGTGCCGTATGGCACTTCTGCTAGAAAATAAGCGGCCAGGCCGTGTCTTATTATTCCAATAAGTCTATAAACCCAACATGTTAGGTTTTTTTTTAATTTATTGCAATTATTAGACAAGGTCAATTTTGGATAACACAGAAGGTAAAAAATTGTTGTCAACTTGGGTTTATCTCTATTTATTGTGCATACCTGTTTACAGCCTTTACTAATTAAATCTGGCTTTCCGCTGCCGGCGCTTCTAATTTCAATCATACAGGATGCTTTCTGTGAGCGATTGCATAAAATCGTTTTCTTATTGCAGTCTTCGTGGGAGAGGGCATTATTACACGCGAAGCAAACCAGACCATCTAAATCACAACTTAGAACAATCACCAGATTTTTTTAGTTGAAACGAAGAATTAATCGATTAGGGTTAATTCTGTTTTTTGACCTTAAGCAGCAATTTTAATTTTTATTGGCATTTCATAATTAGACTAGAACTGGGTTGACTGAAAATTTTGAAATGTGTCCGAAACAAATTTCTGACCCATCTTTAATGATATTAATGGTACAGTTTTCTTCATGAGTTCTTGAGTTTTACGCAACAAATCATATCTACTCAGCGTGTCACGTGAATTCTTGGCGTAATTTTATTATTTCGTGGTTTTCGAGATGAGGAGATTCGAGTTATTTCAGCACGAAAAAAATACTTTAATTCTGAAACTGACATGTATGATGCCGTTCGATCCGTAAAACTTATATTTGAAATAAAAAATATGAAATAAAGTACGCGTTAAGCCCCTACGGAGAATTTTTTGACTCCGAAAGGGCTTTAACGGTAAAACCTCTTCTCTAGCGCCAACACATGTCACTTTTCCTATTAATTTTTGTCAAAGTCGTGACCTACGGCTCGAACTGCATCATATGTCCCATACAGTTAGTATGGGACTGTTAAGGTTTAATTTTAAAAATCAATTTTTGTTATGTGCGAAAAATAGCCATATTTAGAAAGTATGATTCGAAAAACGGCGCGGACACGCTAAGAATCACAATATAACAAACTTAGATATGTTTTTCGGTTTTTAATTCTCCAATACGATTGGGTGTTTTATACTAAACTCGTTCAATATCTTTAAAACTATATTATTTATTTCAAAAATTCAAAATTCGACCATTTCTCATATCAAGTCTCATAAATCATATCAAGTCTTGTATGATGAAAAGTTATAAAAAATAATTCAGGACGTTAGTCACCAACGTTAGTCACCAGTTTATTATAAGTTATTTCTTTTAAAAAGTCGTTAAACTTCCCAAAAGTCAACAAACTGACCAAAAGTTTGTTTCGTTATTAAAATTGCAAGTTTGTTATTTTTGCGCAGATTTTTAATTTGAAAAGTTCATTCAGAGGACCGCTCTTCTAAGTTCTATGTAACAAATGGCTCGTTGATATAATTTTTCCAAACAAAACGCAAGATTATATCTATTCTATTTTTTATATTAGAAATTTTTCCCAGATTAATTTCTCTACATTGGATTTCTCCAAAGTAGTAGCTTGGAAATAAAGTAAGCCCTTTGATTTCATTTTGTGAGATTTTTTACAAACAAATAATATGAAATACACCACTTGCACAGTTATCTTGCAAAAGTACTTTCAAAAAATGGAAAAAATAACTGCGCACCGCGTAGGCGTGGGTGCAAGATAACTGCGTAGACGAAAAAATGATAAAATATGAAAACATCTCAAAATATTACATTTCGGCAAGATAAGTACAGTCAAGATAACTGCGCAAGTGGCGTAACAAAATTATAACCTAAAATCTTATGAAAGCTGGTAAAATACAGTAACAAATAAACCCATAAGTTTATTTTTTCTATCTAACATGTAAGATCTAGCTAACGAGCATCATCAGTAATGTATAAGAAAGGCGTAAAAATTGCAAATTTTATGCAAAAGAAATGGACACGACAGCCCAAAATCACAAAAAGAGAAACAAAAATGTCTGTCGTTGCAATTTTCCTTCAATTTCACGCCTTAATCATTTATTTCATTACTGGGATTTTTTAACATTCATCTTCGGCTAATATTAAAAATCCCTAGAATGATTAATCGAATTTTTTTTTTTGGTCAAGTAATGTTTTAACTCCTCAATAACTTTTTANTTAAATTATAAAGATTAAATATCTGGATTGTACTTTGCTATGTTAAACATAGCCAAAAGTAAACCGGAAAAAGTGTCCGATTTGTGATATGGTAATAAAAATGCATAAAAAAATTTTCTACCTTAATGCTACGGGAAATTTAATATAAGCCGAATTTGACATCGATTTCATACCCTGTGGTATTTCCCGCCCTTCCACAAAAGGGACGGCATCCCATAATTTAATCTCAAACTTTCTCGTCGAGTTCTTCTCGGAGAAGAGTACTTTGCTGGGCGGGTAGGAGTTAAATAGACTTGACGGGTGCGCTTGGGTGGATTGTGGTTGAGCAAAGGAATGAATAGGGTTAGGGTTAGTTGAGGGATTATGCGAAAGGGGGCTGGTGCCAGGCGTGTCCGCCGCGGTGACAGAATCGCCCGCCATTTTTAAGAAAACCGAGGGTGTTGGGGGGTTAGGGGACTGTCGTTGACGAAAACGTCGCGGCAATCGTCGGCTCGTTAACGAGGACGACGTTGACGTTGAACTCAAAATATCTTCTAAAAGGCTTTGGTCCGTGGGCCTGACCGCATCCGGCAGCTTTTGCCGCGGGCGAAAAAGATGCCGGCCGATAAATTTCGAAATTGGGTTATCAATTTTTAAAACGGGTGAAAAGTCAAGTTGAACTATTCTACCACTAGAGGAGGAAGAGGAGGATGTGGATGTCGTTGACGTGGATTGAACGGTTGTTGTTGATTCCTCCACCATCGGCGTCGTCACAGCGCCCTCAAGCGGCGTTAAAATATCCGATAAAGTACTGCTTTGGAGTACGAGCTCTCGGCCCATCTTGGCTCGAGCCCATTTTTTCAATAATCGTGCGCTGGGCCCCTTGCATGCTGTTAATACGGGTTAGTAATGTTATTATTATTATTAGTTTGTATTGGTTAATAAATTAATTATTTTAGATTTGTCAATTTTTATTAGTATTGAGTTTGAAGTTATAAATTGTGAACAAGGGACAATTTGAAGTAAAATAATGAAGTAATATCACTAGGCTGCCTAAACACCGATTGAATTGGTAGATTATGTAATTGTGGTAACATCTGATGAGAAATAAGCCAGGTCGATAACATATGTTCGAAATGGGAATCTTGGTCAAATCACACAGATAAACATGCAAGACCTTGAGGATTGGTTATCAAAAATGACGTGTTAAAATTATTCTTATATCACATTATACCAATTCAATCGGCACCCAAATCTTACATTAACTATGATCGATTGCTAGAAATCCGGAAAATGTGCTCTGTTGTCAGAAAGCAAATTGGTAACATTATGTTACCATTGGAGGTTAGAACTGGACGCTAAATGATGCGTTCTGTCGATTCGAAATGTGCAAACGAAAAGTCTTAAAGGGTACTTCTTAAAATTTAAGAAGTACCCTTTGCGTGCAAATAAAAAAAAATCGTGTTCGAAACTATTGACCTTTGTTCACAATACGGTTTCTCTTATGATAGGTTACCTGCGTGTTCAAGAAATACTAGTAAAACAAATAAACACAGCTGTTTCATTTCAATTAAGCTGCGTTGAGTGTTTCCAGGTCATCCAAAAACCAAAAAAATACTTTCTCCTTCAGAAATTGTTTTCTCTTTCGTCGCGTTCTCTCTCTCTCTCACACTTTCTCGTTCTCTTTCCCACTGTCCAGTTAAAAATTTTTTAACAAAACGACGTTTTTTTTTGCGCAGATGATACGTAAAACAAAAATGTGAACGGAAGGGAAGATAAATTAAAAATTCTTGCACCATCACCACCAACTCACAATCCGACATTATAGTGGCGCCCTCAACGGGCGCTCTTTTAGTCTTTCACCCCCTTTTTTATCGTTTTCTTTAGAAAATCGTTTGAAATTCGATTTTTTTATGCTCAGCTCTAGATTTCTAAAACATTCAGAATACGAATCTGTGACATTTCTATCGCTAACAACTTATAACATTATAGTTGTGGATGCGAGAACTTGACACTTTCATTTGTCAAAAACCGTCAAGTTCTCGCACGTCAACTGTATACAATTTATATAAAACTTAGGACAACAAATCACCCTTTCAAGTTACGCAATTATGATAACCACCATAATGGTTTAGTGATATACATCACATAAACAGTTATCTTAACACCAGTTATCTTAACACCTGTTATCTTGCAACTAGTTATTTTACCACCAGATAACTAACCACCTGTTATGTTACGATCAGTTATTTTACCACCAATTATCTTAGCACCAGTTATCTTACCGTCAGTTATCTTACCACATGTCATCTTACCAGTTACCTTGCCATTTTTTAGTCCAAAACGTATTTGTTTATGTAAATTAAAAAAAACAAACATGAGAAATGATTGTAACATTTTGAGAAATTGTTGAAAAATACCCAAAGCAAATAATGGAAAGTAATCGACAATATATGAATTCTAAAATAACAAGCGTTTTATTTTATTTTGTCAATAATTCAGATTTTACCTCGAATAAAAATACCCGAAGTTTTATTATTATTTTTTTTTTGGTGAAAATAATATGATAGTTCATAAATAGAAATTTGAACAGGAATAGCTGCATAGCAGCAAAACATATAAATAAAAATGCGATTGCGCAATTATTTAGATCTAGAAAAAATACCCCAAATTAAATTATCATACCAAATTTATCATGATATACCAAATAATGCTAAATTCAATTGTCGAGCGCTTACAAATTAAAACCGTTGAGTATTTATTCCCCTATACTAAACTGTTATGGCCTTGAATTTAATTAAACATCACCAAGCAATAGCTTATACTGTATAAGTTATACTGTATAACTTATACAGGATATTACTGTATCTTCGTTACAACATGGTAAAGCAATCAACTGCCGAACCGTCCGTTAAATCACGTTTTTTGACCATTGAATCAGACCTTCATTGTCATAATTTTGTGGAAAGAAAACGGTCTAACGTATTTTTCGCGTTTTAGAAATTGTTCGGAAATATGAAATTCAGTGTTCTCATTTTTTGTCATTTGTTTGATTCGGAGCATTTTAATTGTGCTGCTCGTCATGGATTTAACAAAATTGATTTTTAATGTTAATCCCACACTGCATGCGGATATAATGATCTGTTCGTTGTCGAGAGGGCGAGCAAAATGTGTTTTTTTTCTTCGTTCTAAAAATAATAATTCTATAACCTTTTGAACTGTTTTGAGATAAGCTTTGTCGCCCATGACATCATCTAATACTCGCCGAAATAGTATTGAGCATAATTTATTCAGAAGGTGTAATCATTTGGTACCAATTGTCTTGATACCACGTATAGTTTTTTTTTGTTAAATTCAAATTGTACGCTCATTACCGCGACATAAGCCATTTTACATGGCAACAAAAAGGAAAAAAAATCCTTCTCGTTTTGGGGCATTGATGAGTCCTATTTTGACCGTTCAAAATTCATATACATTCCCTAGGGCCTTGAGTGACGCTTTTGATTTTCCTAAAACAGCGGCACTCAAGGCAGTATCCGGGCACTCAAGGCAGTGCCACATTTATTTCATCAAAATCATCAAGTATTTGATAAAATTTATGGCGCATAAACGGCCCGCGATCTATTGCTACAAATATTGGTTGTAAATTAGAAACGGTTTTAAAATTAAATGTAGTTATTTTTTTTTATTCAAATATAGTTAACCAAATATTACTGGTAAAGTTCTTTCTAATTGAGGGACTTAAGTAAGACTCTTCGTCGCGTCATCCCTTAGACGTTAAACATTAATTAATAAATAACATACTGTATATACTACTTTAAAATAGATTTTTGACATCCTGTCAAATGCCAAAGACATAACGAAATCTTGCACACTCATTATTAAATTTAAAATCTTTCAAATAGACTGCAAATTACTTGTCCATATCACCTGAATATGGCTGTATGATATTTTAGAAATTTTTCATTATGTTTTTGGAGAATGTGTAAAATCATCATAGATATTAATAAATGATTATCAAACAAGATCTTAGTTAACTCTCAGGGGGAAGGAGTTTTTGGGAACCCGTAGGGGGAAAATGTAAATAAACACGCACTTGAAAAATTCACTATAATTCGCAATAATTCGAAAAAAACTGGTAAAGCCAAGTTGTAGAGCTCGTCAAACTACGTCAATCTGACTATTCAGAAATTGATTTGGGCCACCAGGGCCCCCTAGAGAGCTGTTTGAAATCTCCAACCTACGCAAAAAACACCGTCAATCGAATTTTCTTGGAAAGTTGAGGGGGGTCACCAATACCCGTTTTGCCCTACGAGGCCCTCCATATGCCTTAAATCGACGAAAAAAAACCAGTTGCGTGTCTATTTACACGCACTTCCCCTGTTAGTTTAAATTAAAAACCTCATAGGCCATTTTCAATCTGAAAATTTCAGGTATAACTTGAAACATTCACGTAAATTATTTTTACGAATGACTGGAACACTTATTAAAGTTGGTCTAAAATATCTGTACTTTTTTCTTCGCCGCCAATCTAACTCATCCGTGGCAGTTTTACATATTCAAAAATTGACAAAAGTCCCTGACGGGCTAGCTTTTCCAAAGTTTAGTTTCAAAGCTTGATTTAAGTTAAAGCATGATACGTATATCTTACGTGAAATATTATCGTTTATTAAAAGTTTTCACTCTCTTAATCAATCACTGTTCGACGTGACTACTTGTGGTTTGTATTTGCTAAAATTATTCATGAAAATTCCTTCAAAATTATGCTAAATGTTAGAAGAGTAATTTTGCCCCCCTAAAAAGAAACCATTACGAGCAATAGTGCTTTTAAACCCAGTATAGACTTGTTACTCACCTGAGTCGTTTGATCTAGATTTGGTGTGCCGTTATACTAAAACGTTTATAATGAGTTAAAAACCACTATTTCTCGTAACGGTTTTTTTAGAGGGCAAAGTTACTTTTCTAACATTCTTAAATCATTTTTTCATATGTTCATAGTATGAACTTCATACTGTCTAGTCTGGAAAAAATCCCAACTTTAACCCAGGGTATGTACGGTAGGTCAAAGAAGCAATAGACGGTTTGTTTATTCCCGTTTTTTAAAGTGATTATATAAGTCAAGGTCAACCAAGTTTTATGGTTTCACTTTGCCGTTGGTGCGGGGATGCTCCAAGGTCGGATTATCCAGACTTTGGTCGTTTTTAAGCCGAGGAATGTTTGTAATTAGTACTTACACTGTTTGTTTTCTGCGTTTAGGGGATACCCGCGGGATAAAAGCTTTATTCTAGTTAGATTTTGTTTTACAGATTATTAAATTGATTATTTAAATGGTTTCCCAATGGATCGGATAAATAGTCCAATAATTGCAATCAGTGTTGGAAGCCTTAGAGTGCGTTGGCAAACGCCCAACCAACGGTTGGGGAATTTTTTATTCCCAACGTGTTGGGAGCGTTGGGCGTTGGGAAAAATCCCAGCGTTGGTTAACTTTTCAAACACTGATCGTAATTACACAATTTCAGGTGTTAAACCAAGAGCCACAAAAAACGTGAGAAAGAATAAGTGAAATATTTTTATTGGATGCCTTGATAAACTAAGTAAAGAAAAAATGAGTTTGTGCTGCTTTGACAAAATATATACTCGAGCTAAATGAATATTGTTAAATTCAAACAATTTGTTGCATTAATAGCAGTGAGCCGTCCGATAAAGGTAAACCCACACATGAGTTCATTTTTGAGCAGCGGGAAGGTTGATTTAGAAATGTGGATTAACCGATGGGATTAATTGAAGACATTCTTCTTTAATGCAAGACTTTGTGGTCCCAACAATTACCAAAATAAAATGATTTTGCCCAAAAAACGTTGATAATGACCAAAATAATCCCGGAAGATATGACGAATCGCACCACAAAATACTATTTATGGTACAGAATCAGCGAGTCCGACGAAACATCAACTCTATTTTCTATACGAATTTTTTACATTTTAAAGTTAAGTTTTAACTTAAAATAATATTTTTTCAAATTTTAAAAAAGATATACAGATTGAATTCCGAATTAAAGATTCACATGCAAAAAACAACCGTAAAAGTCATATAGTCTATATCATATAAAGAATATAAAATAATACAAGGAATCATTTTTTGTTAAAAAGCCTGTGAAGGAGCTCCTAGGAGTTGGAATATGATTGGTGGGAATCAAAACTCGTAAGTTAAATCATATATCTTACTTCATCATATATATGTTATGTAGGTAAATATGGTATCGTATATTCCGACTGGAAATACTAATTTTAATATTCCCGAAAGGAAGATGACATTCAATTCTAATATTCCGAAAAAAAAATCTTATATCCGAATGTGAATAGTAGTTTTCGCAAAATCTACTATTCTATAAATATTCCTTTTATTCGGAAAGAAAATCAATTACATAAACATGTATGTAAATTTATACATAAACACAGTATAAAAATAAATAAGATGAAAACTAAAAATACAAGGATAACTAAAACAAAGGTATAATATAAAAAATAAATAATAAATTGTTTCGGGCGGATATATAAAAAATCGTTTTTTTTTTCATCATCCAAAAAACGGCACACCCAACTGTCAAACCACGGAGCCAATAATAGGAAGAGAGGAGGCAAACCAATCAGAGCAAGCCCTCAAACCTACTTGGGAAACACTAGGGTCCCTACATAAGAAAACAACCACAAACTGTTTAGTCACATAATTCCATCATACTAAAACATCATAAAACAAAATTTACAAAAAAAATAGTTATAAACTATATTTTTATAAATAATAACACTCAAAAACCTACATAATAAATATTATTTTTATATTAAATACACTGTGAAACACAAATAGTTACTATTTTTCTGTAAAAAACAATTACAGTCCCCACGCCCAATACGATACACCTCAATACGATACAAAATGACGTCATCAGCTCAATACGATACACTTTTTTCAGACAGAAAGTGTATCGTATTGAGCGTGGGGACTGTATTCACTTTGATAAATATAAACCTTTCTGCAACATTTGGAAGCAATAAAAAGAATAATAATAAAACAAAATCACTGAAAAATAATACATTTTTGATATCATTGAATCCTAGGATAACGAAGTTTGAGAATTCGCGCATTTGACTGTTTCGAATTTAACGTTCATTTCTGTTTTCCTGAAGTACAAGTCGTCATAGTCAATAACAACTATGTCGACTAAAAAAAGACATGTACACTTACAACTTTGCTCTCGGTGGTGCCAGCAAAAAATAAATAATGAAAACTTAATAATATAATTGTACTACATTAAGCCGTCTGGTGGTGCGAGTCATGACTCAAACTAGTCGCCTAGGAATAATACCTTTTCTGCCCAGTTGTAAACGCTAAAAAAGTCACAAGAAAAACCAACAAAAAGTAATTAATTAAGTTGTTTAAAATCATCAGTGGCAAAAATACGAAGAAAAATTAAAAAAAACACTTGTGAACACTACTTGGTTAACTAATCTAATATAAACATAACTATTTGGGCATCAAAGTGACCGGGAAAGTGTTCACTAATTTATGTGATTTTTTTTATTCTGTGTCACGGTTTATTATTACATACGATGACTTTGGATAAATTAATTGGGTTGTTAAGTTGACTCAGATTAAATGTTCGAGATATATAAAGGCTTTTTGTACGATTCATAATAAAGTGAATCAATAATAAAAATAGTATATCAACCTTTCTCTATCTTAGCAGTTTGTTTCTAGAGAAACTCAGAACAATCAATTAGAGGTGGAATACGCAATTACCGCATTTATGCGGTAAAATGAACAAATGATGTTCAGTTGTAAATCGACCTTACCACCCTTAAGGAGGGGTCCGTCGTGTNCTTACAACTTTGCTCTCGGTGGTGCCAGCAAAAAATAAATAATGAAAACTTAATAATATAATTGTACTACATTAAGCCGTCTGGTGGTGCGAGTCATGACTCAAACTAGTCGCCTAGGAATAATACCTTTTCTGCCCAGTTGTAAACGCTAAAAAAGTCACAAGAAAAACCAACAAAAAGTAATTAATTAAGTTGTTTAAAATCATCAGTGGCAAAAATACGAAGAAAAAATTAAAAAACCACTTGTGAACACTACTTGGTTAACTAATCTAATATAAACATAACTATTTGGGCATCAAAGTGACCGGGAAAGTGTTCACTAATTTATGTGATTTTTTTTTATTCTGTGTCACGGTTTATTATTACATACGATGACTTTGGATAAATTAATTGGGTTGTTAAGTTGACTCAGATTAAATGTTCGAGATATATAAAGGCTTTTTGTACGATTCATAATAAAGTGAATCAATAATAAAAATAGTATATCAACCTTTCTCTATCTTAGCAGTTTGTTTCTAGAGAAACTCAGAACAATCAATTAGAGGTGGAATACGCAATTACCGCATTTATGCGGTAAAATGAACAAATGATGTTCAGTTGTAAATCGACCTTACCACCCTTAAGTTAACTGTTTTACGGTTTGGTACAGGGATCGCAAAAACGTGTGATTTTGGGAAAAATCCAATCACGCTCACAAAATCACGCAAATAAAAAAATCACAAACGTTTCAATCACAATCACGCGAAAAACACGCTGTGATTGGCAAAAAACGCAAAAGTCATTTTGTGATCACAAAAGAATCACGAAAATCACATAAATCACACAATCACAACTTGAAAAAAAGCGAATCACATTCACAAAAGCCAAAAAAATAAAAATTTCAATCACAATCACGCAAAAATCACACGTGTGATTGTGAGTATGATACTGTGATTTTGTGATTGACATTTCGATCCCTGGTTTGGTACATTTTGTAAGTCCATACAGGATCGACCATAGTATGGTCACCATACTGTACAACGAGTTTTCAAGATAATTGCTTATTATGTTATTTTGTTCTATTGAATCAATAGTATTGATTACTTGATATTAAAAAGTCAGTATAATTTAATTCGAATAAATTTTAATTTTAATTAATCTGCAACACGTTTTTCTGACCAGTTGTGTGGTACATCTGCATAAAATTATGTAAATATTTATATACAAGATATAATAATATAAATAATTATAAAAAAAATTTGGTCTCGTCTTTGAGATTCCTGTGTGACTCTCGACAATTCCAAGACAACTTGATTTCATCAAAACACCATGTGCAAAGACCCCAGTTTTTTTGTTATATTTAGATAAATTCCGAACGCGATTGCAATTTGTTGTACACTACTCGGCCTCTTCGGTCCAATATTACTCAACATTTTTTAATTTGTTAATATGAGTATGAAATTTGTATTTTTTATAAGTTACATACATTGTATGTATTGCATTATTAATTATAAAAATAATACTTAAGAGTTTGACCGTATTGCAATTTTATTTTATTTTGAACAACATTTTAAGGAAAGTACTGACCTGTTGATGGTTGTTATATTAGTGAAATCGTATGCAATTTGTTATTTAGTTTGTTATGATTACGAATTTTTGTGATGCTGATGACGCAGTATTAACTTCCAGGGAAAATTTCGTGCAAATTTTCGCAAGTCCTCTAAAATGACGAAAATTATAAGAAAGCTCTTACAGTGGGCTGTCGTACATATTTTTTCGGTAAAATGTCGATCCTAAAAATAGCTCGCGAAGTAGTTTATATGTTTTAATGTCTATATCAAATATATTATTTATATAACGAAAGAGCACTTCATGTCGGGATCATCAAATTCGAGGAAAATATCCGTCTTTACGCCGCCGAGTTAATCACGTATCACTCATTTTACCAAATCAGAAAACGTTCTACCATGGAACTAATCGAGAATTTTTAAGTTCTAAGATGGAAATTATATAACGAGTTTAATTTTTTTAAGTAAATATTTACATAGATTGAAAAACGATAATTCGAAATTTCATTTGGCATAATCCACTTAATTAACTATTTAACAGACTTATGAATAAACTACTCATAGCGCGCCGGTAACAGGTAGTTTAAAATTTTTAACAACCTACCTGTTAACGGCTTAATGCGTAGGCGATTAAGCGACAAAATCGCGACCTACATGTTAACGAAACAAAGGGCTACTTACTAACAAAATACATGTATATAAAAATCCATACAGTATGTCTCAGTCGAAACGCCCACTACTGTTAGTTAGTCAAACTATAAATCGTTGTAAACAGTACTTTTCTCATTTTGATTTTGAAACTTTTATTATATATGGTTTCTTTTATTACGCTTTCCACTTGATTCAGATTGCGTGAAAAATGTTGAGCTATTCAACGTGGTCGAAGTAGATAAGACTCTCCACCGAAGCCGAATCCGATTAAGCCAAATTTTGCAACAGATGTTTGTCTTGAGACGCCGCAATTCTTTTTTTCCTCGTCTAACTCATTTGAAACATTTGAAAATTTTCATGACAAATATTTATTGATAATAGTTTTTTTATATGACATTTGGTATCACCATTATTTCAATTTTCCACGATTATAATTTTTTATACGCGCCTGGATTTCTTATAGAGAAACAAATGCTGTCTATCAACTCATGTTTTGGTTTGCCCCAGATTTTCGTCAAGCCATAACTTTTAAATAACATTCACGTTAACGTTGTTAACCGCTTGGTTCCACGGTGATGGGGCCCACACTGTTAAAATACGTGTATCTACTTACTACCGGTTAAGTCTCATGAAAATCGGCTGACCGTTTCTAGTATTCCATGTCGGCGTATTTTTAAATGATACTGGTGTGGGTCGTCAGTTTGTCACCGAGCTCGACGCGGGTCTTACAATAGATAAGACCGAGTATTGGTTTAAACGTACAAGCGAAATTTGCTCGGTGACACTTTTTTGCTCACATCAGTATAAAGACCAAATTTTCCTTTTTATTTTGAACTGGGGTGCCCCTCCTCAAAAAGAAAATCGAAACTTTCCGGTAGTAACGAAGCCAATTATTGTCAGTGATAATCCAAAATCGCATTTTAGTGCAATCCAAATTTTATTTATCTTGTTACAATTTTATCTAAACCACCAAAATATATGTGTGAAAAGAGGAGTATTTTGTTATTTTACGTGTCTGAAAAAACTTGTTAACGTCTGATTTTGCCGATGAAAATGATCAGAAAAATCGCGCCCGAAGCAAACCGAACGATAATGAAATTTTTGCCCACAATTATTTACGCCAGTCCAATGATGTTGAAATTGTCGATTCGGATACTGTGTGGTTTTGGTTGCGTTAATCACGTACAAAGCGTGGCATTCAGTTAATCGCTTCATCGGCGTTAAATTGGAGGTCTTTGAGACCAAAAGCCCGTTGCATCGATGTTTATCCGGATATTATCTGAGTATACTAGAATATTTAACGTGTTCATCAAATCCACAGTAACACTTGGGTAACACTATGGTCGATGGTGCGTTAGAAGGGGGCTAGATGAAAGGGCCGGAATCCGAAATGACCACCTGCGCCGCGCAGTCATTTGACTACCTCTTATCTATCATTTTCACATACAGTCCTTAATCATTTATCGGACGGTTCTCGAAAATGGCGTCCGAAAAAGGAGCATCGTCACAAAAAGGACCATTTTTCCATTAGAATGGCCCCATTTTGGCAAAAAAGCCTCCGACAAATGAGAAATCGTCCAATAAATGAGTAATTTCGGCCCTTTTTCATTTTAGACAAAATTTGCAACTTATTTTATCACGTCACCATCTTTCAGCTTCCATTTTAACTGCTACATGAAATGTGTAAAAACTTATTGCCTCAATAATCCCGAATAAAATTGCACAGGACCACCACATTTCAGTTGTTTCCAGTTTGGAACGCAACAGTAAGCCCAAAACACAATATTGAAAGTTTAGCGTATAAACCAATAAAACGGACTTATAAATTACTACATATCGCCACGGTCTTTTTCCCCAATTACTACGTACGGTGTAAAACATGTAAATATATATTGTCAAGAATAACAACATCAAGAAGCAACTTCCTAATAGCAGGTTTTTTTTAGGTTTGATAAATTTTGAGATTTTAAGTATCTAACTTATAAAATATACACATACGATTACGGGTTAAATAAACTTTAATAATGCCGAATGCACGTAAATGAATGTTTTGTGGCAAAAAGTACATGTTAATTTCTTCACAAATGCTGGCTTATTTAACATGTCGTCAGGTTCTTGAAATAATACTTCGAAAATTCACTATCTACGCGAGTACTTTTGTGATGTGCTCAGCTGAACTCATTAGAAACTCATTTTGACTTAATTTTATTCAAATTCTTTTTTTATAAAATGAATTTTAGAAATAGTTCAACACATTTTGATGCACGTCCCCCTAAAAATCGAAGTTTATATGAATAACGAAGATATACTTTGAATTACTTTCTCAAATACCAGAAAAAAATTGTAACCCGCAGTTGACGTTTTTGACTTTTAAATGGCGTTTTCGCAATTATTCTGTAGTCAGTTGAATTAAGAAAATGCAGACGTACTACGAATGACGTGAGCTAAAATGTATGATAAGTTTAACCTTGACGGTTGATCTTTTGGCAATTCACTAAGAAAATCCGAAAACAAAACATACAGCCAGTCTTAATCTTGTTGTGATATTTCTAAAATCTGAAAACGGTGTGTTCATGAAATCGGCCTAACATTCTTTTATAGGGTATCACACAACTGGTCGGCGGTCTCCATTGGTACCAAACGGCGACTGGTACCCGATTCCAGTCGAATTTGGTACCAGTCGAGTTTTGTACCAGTCGTGTGATACCCCTTTTATAGCCATCTAAAATTTATCATCATTCATACAGTTGGGAAACACCTCCACTAATAAATACTAAGTTTTCTGGGTGTTTTCCAATAATTCAAGGGTAATTTTAAATTTTCTTAATAATATAAAAAAAAGTTTTGTAAGGGAATATGTAATTATGTTAGAAAGCTATTTAAAATATTGTGAGAAAACTTCATGATTTTTAACGCAATTAAAACTGTCTTCTTGACACTTTGAAGTGTTTTATTTAACTCTTGAAAGTTTTTTTTCATAATTCAATTAATTACTGATGGCTTTATTGCACAAAAAGTCAAGTACATGTTTTAAAGCAAAAGACTTCAGAAAATCGTCCTTAACTTTTTATTTTACTTTATCATACGCTTCTTCATTAAAAGAAAGGAAAACAATTATGAACCGTTTCTTAACGGAACATAACAATTGAAAGACTCTGGTCTTCAGTAAGACAGTCGGTTGAAATATACACCTCCTATTCGATAGAAAGAGTGGTGAAAGCCAGTTTAGAAGTTTAGAAGTTTAGAAGAACTTATGCCGAAATAATAAGGTACCTATACAGGTGTACTTGGACACCAGGAAAATATCAAGTAGAGTGTATTAACTTGTAGGAAAAACAAACATGATTTATTTATCGCCTTTCTTCCAGTAAGAAAAAGATGAGGGCTATTGGTACGATCCCTTTGATATACCTTTGATGGTATGGTGAGCATGTATTGTCCGCAAAACATGTTCAATTTAACATCTGGGATAAGCGCATATTCAAATAAAATGAGGGCAACTTGCGCTTCTTTAATTACAGACTGTATACTTTTCTTCAACTACAGGTTGTAATTTACAGCAGTAGATTTTTGCCATAAAACCCAATTTAAGGTTATAAATTTTGTTCGGTCGACCGCGGTCCACCATAAGACTTCACAGGTTCTTATGTACCCAGGTAAACTACCAATTTGGTAAGTTTCTAATGCAACATCAACGAGAAAAATAAAATCTTTACCAACGACTACAAATAGACTTTGTACTGAAATAACAACGACAACGAAAACATCCCGAACGACAGAAATTACACGATCTAAAAATACATTGTTATGGTACAACAAAAGATAGTGTTTTTTATATTCAAGTCAAATTCTTTCAAATAAGACTTTTCAACAAGTAACAATTTGTTCATTTATTTAAGCAAGTCACGCTTAAATCTTAAAAATGGTTCTGAAATATTTCTTTTTTTATTGGATTCTTTGTCGCTAACAATTTACAAACTTTGTACAGAAACTTTTTTTGTCAATTGTCATTTTGATTCATCATAGTCATTAGCCATCCCCATAAGAACTTTTCAAGTGTATCTAAAATAATTTATTTCGAAAAGTAAGTTTGATAATTTCCGACAATTCCTTCTTCCACCGAACGTGAAAATCACGTGTATTTAACAAAATTGAGTCAATCATGGAAGCAAGCAAATGACAATGCCGCATTTTTGTCGTAGGCGTTCAGAGTATACTTGACTTTAAATGGTTTCACCCCAAATCGTTACAAAATGACTTCATGTTATAACATAACGAGTTACAGTGTATTTTGGAGACCAGAAATACGTCGGCTTCTGTATGTAAAAGCGTTCTTCGCATCCTTAAAGGTTGCTTACCTTGAAGTTTGTTTTGGCCATTGAAAAGTTGAACTGGTGTATGAAAGTGTTCATCATTTGTATTCTAAATTTTTAGTTGATCTACAAAAGCTTTAATCTGTAAAACTATAGAATCATCATTATTATTATAATTATTATTGTGAGATCTTTTAACCTGTACAGTACCGTTAGGTACAGTCTTAAAAGAGAGTTTTACAGCAATCCGAATACAGTTGTATCGTATTTTAATTTTTGCAACAACTTCGGTGATGAAAAATTAATTTTTGATAACCACCTGCGCAGTTATCAGGTGTCCAGTTATCAGGCACCCTGCGTATTACTCTCAAATTTCCCGCTCGATTAGTGGCCTTGTTGAAGCAAAGATTCTGCCAAAATTTCAACTCAGGATCAAGAACACTGTAAAACTAGATGCGATTCCCAATTAATTATTACCGCTTAACTCCCAGGGGTCACTTAATAAAATGGCTAAACGGTGAGAACCACATATTTGCAACAAAAATCCTGTGTAGCATCGAGGTTAAAGTATCAATATTGGCGATAAAACTAAATTCAGTACGGACTCTAAATAAGCAGTGACTTACCGATGAAGTCGGATCTCGTAATACAAAACACGACATATTGGTCACTGTCACTATTAATAGTATCTTTCCAATAGTTACGCAACTAATCCTTATGGGGTCATTTTATCACACAAGACTACCTAAGTACTAAACTCGCATACTAAACTCGCATTCGAACCAACCGGTCGAACCATACAACGTAAATGAAAACGGCTAATGAACCTACAGTTAAAAACTTAATAAACATCGTGTTTTACTCAACTTGTTTACATCTTTGGGATAGATTTCCGAAAATTCTGGGGACAATTATGAGGTTGTTCCAAAATCGCCATACTTATTGGAGCCTGGTATAAAAATACGACGAGCGCATGACTCTCTCTTGGAGGCGTCACATGGGTGATATTTCAAAAATATGAGAGAAAAAATTGTGAAGTTTTATTTTCCCAAAATTGGACTCCAAAACCAATCGCCGCGTTTTAATCCCGTTTTTTTTCTCTGCTAAGACGTGCATAGTGAAAACCAAAAGGGTGGCGATTTTGGAACTTGCTCTAATAAGAAAATTATCCTATCAGTTTGAAAATACTGAAGTAATTTCAACAAGAAGGCCAATTAACCATTATTAAAAAGTCATTTACTCATATTAGACGAAATTTATTCTGTATTTTGTACAAATTCTGTCGGTCTCTTTATCCAAACAAAGCTTTCACAAACGTTGCCAAAAACTGAACACGTAAATTCGTGATTTATGGGGCCAAGCGTAACCAAACTTTAACATGTTTTTTGTTGAACTATAATTTGTGTGAGGGTACGCGTCAAGTGTGTATCCTCTTCCTATAAATGTTAAATGAAATTCGAATAATTTGCGTCCCAAAACTCTATTTCCCCACGAATACGCGGTTAACCATACATCTCAATTTTATGGGAAAATGACTTTAATCCTCGACTGTTAAACATTTATAGCAGACTGTCGTTCTGAACTTTTTATTATTTATAATTCATCTAGAGGGCATGGTTTTTTTTTCTTTGTTCGATTTCTTTTATTTAATACGCTTTTTTATTGAATTTTAACCGAAGGTTACTCGATAATGAGACTTCAACGTGATGCCAACCACAAATTTCATTATAGAAATAATTTCCGGTATAATTAAACGTTAAAACTAAAACAATTGCCTTCTTTAATCTGTGGCAATTCCGTATACACCCCCCGTTTAGTTATCTGATCAATATTAATAAAATGTTTTTGCGGTAATATCGGTCAGATAACTGTGTAGGGAGTGTAATAACTTTTTTTGAAGAACTCCAGTAATTGCGGTACAAAATTGATTGATTTCCGTTCTAACCTTATAAATCTAGTGATATTTATTTTGTCTTTTATTGATAATGATATGTTGATTATGGCATAGTAGCAATTTCCTTGCAATCAACGCAAACTGCAATAAGTTAATTACGTCATTTTCAAACAACGTTAATTCTATTGCTGCTATGCCATAATATTCGTTATACAACATTATAGTAAAGGTTTTGTAGCATTTGCGCGCTTACTATTGCATAATTCATTTTCATATCCATATATATGAGGCCGGTTTGTATCCGGCATATTTGAGATTTACTCAAAAAAGAAAATTTAAAAAGACGGGTATGGTTTCCTGTGTAAAATACCAAACTGAATCGACTTCCTTTGACTTGCAATCGAATAATGTCACAGGCTTAAAATTCGTTTTCACAAGTTGTGACATAATTTCAGACGACAGAAGGAAGCCCTATCTCAATAATATACTCACCATCTACATGCCCTGCGATAGATCTGTGAACTGGACGGACGCCTATACGTTCTTTCATATTAAAGAAATTATTATGCAAATAAGTTCGTTCAAAAGGATCTGGGTATTGGGCCAATACGGTTGGCACAAATATAAACTGAGATTGAAATACTATAATATACTATAGTATATAAATTATTTCTAGTTGAGATTTTTGACATTGAAAATTTAACGTTTCTTAGATTTAGAAATCAGCAATTATGTCCTACGAAAACGTGGCAGCCACGACTGGTACTCAAAATGATATGAGTTTATTATTTAAGGTATTATTTTAGGTTGATGTATAATATCACTTGGAAGTTATTAGTCAAAATAGTGATTAACTATTGAAAATCCACTAAAGCGGATTCCAATTGAGTGTATTTTTTTTTTTGTCTTAGTTGTCACTCAAACAATAAATCAAACAATCTAAAAACACAGGTGTACTTGATAACTTACACTTTGAGATACAAACTACATTACATGCCATACGCTCACTAAGGACACTTGTACAGCTCAAAGTGACCGCCTCTAATGGGTATGTGGGGTATTATTGACGTTTTGGAAACTTATCTGAAAAATACGGTAATTCGAAAAGCTCATTGTTGGAATAATGTGCTAACACTGATTGTTTTATCAAATTTTTGTGGGTTCATACAGTCGTTTCTCAATGTTAGTGCAGTGAAGCTTGTAAAAATGCGTAATGTATGGCAACTAAACCTCAAAATGGAGAAAAAATATCCAATATATGTGTTCAGGGGTTAACTCAAACGTGTATTTTTTGTCAATATTAGCGTTTTCTTGATTTTTATTTGTGGCATGGAATGAGTCACTTGGATTTCCGGAAGACGGAGTGGGATAATGCCGATAATCGTCACACGAAAATGACTAAACGAGCTAAAAACGCCGCGGCGTTGAAAAACAAGTCAATGCGGTGTCAAAATCAGTGTCAAAACTAAACAGGCAAAAGGTTAACGTTTGTGTTCGACATACCTCGGGTGGGTTAGGTCGAGTCCCTTGTTGTGGTTTGCACTTCAACGACACCTGCATCATAACTTTTGAATAAAGGCTTGTTTCTGAGCTCATTACAACTCTAGAGTTTGAAAACAGTTTTATGAAAAAATT
>SCLG01000328.1:33119-45361 GCA_004367875.1 Oikopleura albicans | reverse complement strand
GGTCTTTCGCCAAAAACCACATGTGTATAATGAAGATGACCTGAATACATTCCAGACCTTATGGCCACTATCCTGCAAAATGAATAATAACTGTTTTTTGATAGCACGAGTTTGACAAGTACGGAGAAGAAGTGAAACTACCCTGTCAAAGTGGTAATGGCGACAGTCGAAATTCGACCCATTGTCTGGCATCCTCCGGGATGTGTTATCGCCATGTTCGATTTCGGACAAAAAATGACCCACACGAAATGCGTCTTTCGGCAGACTGGGAAGATTATGTAGTTCATTATCGAGAATATGGCTGTGTTAAAAATGACTTCTTGGCAATGCATCTTTGTGGACTCCAGAAGGATAACCCCTTGAGAGTAAAACAGTGTTGCAAAGGTACGCTACATTTTTCATTTTTTACAGTTGGGTGACCCTATGAGCCAAAAAATTAAAACTTAATTACATTTTTGTACATATAGAACATATTATATCACCATAGGAAAAAGTTTACGCATTTCCAGCTAAACAGGGATCATTTTATGTCATTTTTACACTAATTAAAGACAAATTACAGGGGGGTTGGTTATAAGACTAAGGTCTAGAAAAACTAACTTAACCTTATAACGGCACAAATGGCTGACTTTATAACCAACCCCTCCTGTAATGTTTTTTAACTAATTTTTTTCAAGAAAATTTTGTTTTAAGAATTGTTATAAGCTCAAGCAAATTCTTAAAACTTGTATTATTTAAGCCGACTTATCATTTTCGTAAACAAGTTTCTTAAAAGGTGAGTGATTTTTGCAACGAAATTCTTAGTTTAAACCATATATTTTGAAACCATCAATTATTTTAATGATTAAAAATGTACTTAAATAAAACATGTCTGCAAGGGTGTAGCAGTTAATTGCTAATCTGGTTAAGTGCAGTTAATGCTTTGCTTATTAAAGGCTTAATTTTTATTTTTAAAAGGAGAAAACTGTAACTCGGAGGAAGAGTTGGGTTTGACGAAAAACGAGGAGAATCGGCAGAATCGTGAGCGCGAGCAGCGACTTTTTAATCTGAAATTACAATTATCGGTTGCAGGCGTTGCATTTATCCTCCTCACGGCCGCCCTTGTTCTCGTCTTCCGCCGGAAACATTTTCAGCTTCACTTTTGTCACCATGTCAAGAACAATTATTGCAAAGTCTGGATCAATAGCCAAAAGGCCGAAGAAAATCGACTTTTTGTCAACCCAAACTTTACAGTGGTGGCGGCGCAAGACGAGGATTCAATATTAATGTCGCCCAATACGACCATGTCAATGGTGGCGCCGGAAATGTCCGAAGAAAGTGGCTCCGGTTCGGGCCCGCCCGGCCTAGTTGAGCGCACGATTGCCCGACAAATCACGCTCATTGACCTCAAGGGCCAAGGACGGTATGTACTTAATTTCGATTGCAATAAAACTGATTGTAATTATAAGGCCTACGTCACAAGACTTTAAAATACATTGAAATGCATCCTGATTTTTTTTAACTTTTTTCTATCTGAAATGGCTTTGATGCAACAAGTTACTTGACTTTAGTACAAACAACTGATTGTGCCTAATATGGGCACACGATTCAGTCCTCATAACCACTCTCCTGGATATCTTTCGAAATGATGCTTAAACAATTAATAAAATATAAATTTAGCTTTGGCGAAGTTTATCACGGAAGATGGCAAGGTTCTGATGTTGCTGTTAAAAAGTTTAACTCCTGGGATGATGCCAGTTGGAAACGTGAATTTGAGGTTAGTTAATCATATTTTTTAAGATATCACTGATATTTAAAATATGTTTGATAAATAATTACAAAAAATTATTTCAGTTATACGAGTCGTCTATGTTGCGTCATGAAAACATCCTTCGTATCGTCGCAGCTGATAATTTAGGTCAGTAATATTCTCAAGCGTGCAAAATAAGGCTCTTCAAACTTAATTTTATAAATGACTAGGTGGGTTACGCCTTACTTTTTCGGGTACCACACAAGTATTTACATCTTTTATACCTATACAGGTTCCATATAACACGGCTTTAGTATGGACTCAGAATTGGACCTTTGGGCCATATAAGAGCTGAATAAAATTTTCAAAGCATAACAATTTTGTACTGGAAAAATTTCAA
The DNA here is from genome assembly GCA_004367875.1 of Oikopleura albicans. Taxonomy (NCBI): domain Eukaryota; kingdom Metazoa; phylum Chordata; class Appendicularia; order Copelata; family Oikopleuridae; genus Oikopleura; species Oikopleura albicans. The sequence continues at coordinate 43,232 of SCLG01000328.1, read as the reverse complement.
AAAAAAATGTTTTAAATGATTTATTTTAGACAATGGTCGTTTTACTGAATTCTGGCTGATTACCGACTACTACGAAAGAGGATCACTCTTCGACTGTCTCGTCAAATCATCACATACAGTTCAAGACGCCATTTTAATGATGCATTCAGGTAATTTTCATGTCTCCTTATATTAGTTATCAAATGTTTTTTACTCCTTTCCGCTAAAGAATCTTTACTGTATGTTGACGGTCATATCATATCATGAAATTATGGTTGAATAAGAAAAATAAAACTTTTGTTTTGTTGAACTTTTTTTCAAGTCAACAAACGCAGCCTTTCACTTCGTCATGAAATTTCAACGCTTGAACATATATTGTTATAATAAAAAGGGTTTTTAGTCTGTTTGCTCTAGTTATGATTCATAAACGAACTTACGTAAAAAACTAGATGCGTTTTTATAAAAAATTAATAGTACTTTTTCAGCTATATCCGGTTTGAATCACTTGCATAAAGAAATTCATGGAATCAAGGGAAAACCCGCGATGGCGCATCGGGACATCAAATCGAAGAATATTTTAATGAAAAATAACGGAGAATGCGTCATTGCGGATCTCGGCCTGGCAATTCGAGACTGTCCCAGTGAGTCCTCCTCTAATGTGGAAAAAGTCCAAGTTGGCACCAAAAGGTATATGGCGCCGGAGATTCTAAGTGAGAGTCTGGACGTCTCGTATTTTTCCAACTTTTGTCTCGCCGATATTTACAGTATGGGCCTTGTGTTTTGGGAAATTTTAAGCAGGGCGAAATTATCGACTGATTTTTCCTGCCAACCGTATCAGCAGCCCTACGAAAAATTCGCAGCTGCTGATCCAACCATTCCAGTCATGAACGATATCGTCGTCAGTCGCTGTATTCGACCACAGTTTGACTCCAGATTAGGTAAACATTTTATAGAAATTTTAGACTTTACCAAAAACACTCTTAGAAGAACCCAATTTTCTAAAAAAATCAAAAAAAGTCTATCAAAAAAACTCTAAAAGGACATCTAGATTTTTTTCAAAAAAAAAAACTGATTTAATATCAAAACTTTCATTCAAAAGCGTACTTCTTTTTTTGTGTTTGTAAATGTTAACAATTTGGTTAAGAAATGAACACAGAAGTATCTCCAATCGTCTCGCTAGTTGAAGAATGTTGGCTCGAACAGGCAACGGCTCGAGTCCCATCGCTTCGCATCAAGAAATTTCTGGGTTCACGATTGGTTAAAAAGTGAAGATTCATTTCAAAAGACACTTCCGAAGAGTTTCAACATTTATTGTGTTTTCAACGTTGCTTCAACCATTTCCTGTCATTATTCTTCTACTGAACTACAAATATCAAAAAATAAATATTACACAGCTCACCTCGAGAAATGAGTTCTACTATTTACTTAAACCATTACAGGGGTTTCCTTATAAGGGGAGACTATAATTTTGATTGTACCGCGGCATCTCACAGAAAAAGCAAGAAATTCATCTCGCATAATTTTCCCCGAAATGTTTTTTCAGAGTATACTGCTGTATAAACTTTTTGCAGAAAACGTAACTCGTAGAGCATGGTCTTTGGTATAAGTTCTACCGGTGGTTTTTTATAAGGTCAAGGTCTAAAAACAGGCCGTAATGCACTACTGCTTTCAAGTTTGGTACAGTCCAAAATGGCGGACCCAATAAAATTTTTTTTCTAAAAGTCATTCGAAAGAGAAACTGTTACATACAGTATGTAGTAAGATAATAATTAAAGTCAACCGAATTTTAAAAATTAATAAACATAAATAGTTTGACAAGATAAATACTATCTCTGATTGTATCAGAAATATTCCCAATAACAACATACCGTATGGGGACGCTCTGACTCTGAGGGTGACGCCATAATAACGTTACAAATCATAGGAAAATTATATTATATACATCCCCTATCAATGTACACCCTCTAACAGGTTATCTTGCCACTTTTTGGACCGAAAGTTTAAAGGTTTCCAATTATTTAATGAAACGCAGTGACCGGCTATCTTACCAAAGTTAGATAAGTTAGATAAGTAGCCTTTCAGTGACAGTCCTTGATTCCATAACGGCCGTTTTCGGTTCTCGAAAAAAGCGGCCGTTATGGGTTAAACGGCCGTTGTGGAATTAGGGCCCCTCATATCGTTAATTTCGGCCAACTTGAAATAAAATGGCTTATTTAATTTTAAAATATTTATTTTACGACTTATTCCATTATTTATGTGCCAGTCTTGTATTATAATCGTTAACTTCTGACACTTGCATTGAAATGCCTTATTTTTCAATACGTTAATAAAAAACGGCCGTTATGGAATAATCACTTTTTGAGGAAAAAAAGCGGCCGTTATGGGATAAACGGCCGTAATGGAAGCGCCCTTTATGGAATCAAGGACTGTAATTATTTTTCAACTGAAAGACTTCTTTTTTTTCAGTTTTATTTATAATTATTAAAGTCGAAACATTGTTGCATCGTGTTAAGTTCACTGCATATGCTGTGCAAAAGGTCCTTACTTCCATGATCGAGTCCAGCTCGTCAGGGAAACTAAAACGCGACATTCGAAAAAAGTTCGACATTTAGAATTTTATTTGAATTTAGAAACGTACAAAGACTGAAGATTGGTTCAGTTTGGCGAAAAAAAGAATCACATATAGAAAATCGAAGTAAAACAACTGTTTTTTTTTTTTGCACAAGTAAACATGTTTATTCTTTATCGGAAGCATGGAAAAATATCATTTCCGGAATCTGTCCATCCTCGACAGATGTACCGTTATTATTGCCAGCCGCGTAAAAAAATGTAAAAGTCGTCTTTTTGTCACCGATTCCGGTATGAGGCACCTGAGCGAGACCTTTGGTGCCGTAGTAACTATCAGGACCCTAAAACAAATATAAGAGGGGGTTTATTAAAAACATCGCTAGGGGGATTTTGACCACTTCGAAGTCGATGGAAGCACTTAAAAGCCTCAAAAATGCACCGGTTTGATTCCTAAAGCCACAATTCTATTTTTTTGGCTATTATATAGCCATCACTGGCGGCAAAAAAACTGATGACTTTAAGAGTGACTTGATATGCTATTAGGCCAAAAAAATAATTCCAAAATAATCGTTCGTAGTTTCTAAAACCATAAATAAAAGCTAGGAATTTTTTGCCGAAAATACCATGTCGAAATTTAACTAAAATGCAAACTAAACCATAATAGCTTATAGCGAACCAAATCGCAGATCTTAGAAATTCTAATAAATCTAAGTACAAAAATAAACTCAGTTTACATTTTCACAATATAAAGGCTATTTTATCTCCCTATATATTATTAGTATTTCTTTTAATGATACATGTATATTAATCTAATTTAAACAATGAGTTAAAACCAGAGGTCGGCACTCGGATTCCAACCCGAATTTTACCCGCGGGTTGGAAACGGGTTGGACAACGATTTTCAGGCTTAAAAAGTCGGGTAAAACTCGGGTAACGGAATTCGGGTAAGAATTTATCAGAGTTTTACCCGCGGGTTGGAATCGGAATCGGGTNAAAGTGAAGATTCATTTCAAAAGACACTTCCGAAGAGTTTCAACATTTATTGTGTTTTCAACGTTGCTTCAACCATTTCCTGTCATTATTCTTCTACTGAACTACAAATATCAAAAAATAAATATTACACAGCTCACCTCGAGAAATGAGTTCTACTATTTACCTCAAACCATTACAGGGGTTTGCTTATAAGGGCAGACTATATTTTTACCGCGGCATCTTACAAAAAAGCAAGAAATTCGTCTCGCATAGTTTTCCCCGAAATGTTTTTTCAGAGTAGACTACTGTATAAACTTTTTGCAGAAAACGTAACTCGTAGAGCATGGTCTTTGGCATAAATTCTACCGATGGTTTATAAGGTCAAGGTCTAAAAAACAGATTTGGCCGTAATGCAATATGAAAAAAGTGACTTGGCCTTATAACCATCTGAAAAAACTTTCGACCACAAATGTTTTTTCCATTATAAGCCTTTAGTGTGGGGGAAAAAGTTCAAAAAGACATGATTTTATAGAAAAAGTCCAAAAAGACATGATTTACATGGAAAAAATGGGGGAGTTTTTTTAAATCATGTTAAAAAGACATGATTTTAATATTTTTTTCTCCAAAAGCATGCTACTCAATGAACTGACGCTTTTATTTGAGGTTATATCAAACTTGCAAGCAGATTCTCGAGCGGTTCTCAGACGGTTCTTGAAATCTGATTGCAAGTTTGGTACAGTCCAAAATGGCAGACCCAATAAAATTTTTTTTTTCGAAAAATCAGTTGAAACCCCAAGTTCATGGCCTATGAATCATAGGGTTTATCGGGCCAATTTTTTCAAAATGAAAATTCATATATTCTAGTAAACTGGTCATTTTTGTGATTTTTATAAAGTGACGCGATAAACCTGGTTGCTGCAATGTTGATTGACAAAATACCGACAAAAAATATTTGTCGTTTTTATTTTTTTTCACTTTTACTTTGTTAACAATTTACACATGTATGTAATAAGATGATAATTAAAGTCAACCGAATTTTAAAAATTAAGAAACAGAAATAGTTTGACAAGATAAATCCTATCACTGATAGTATCAGAAATATTCCCAATAACATCATAACGTATGGGGACGCTCTGACTCTGAGGGTGACGCCATAATAACGTTACAAATCATAGAGGGGGTCTGGTTATAAGGTCAAGCCCCAAAGAAAAAAGCCCCAGAAAAAAGTCCAAAAAGGTATGATTTCTATAAAAAAATTATTACCCGTGTCGTTCTAAACGTATATGTCGAGTTCTAAATTTAAACCCAAAAAAAAGTGAAAAAAGACATTATTTATCTTAAAAAATGACTTGACCTTAGTGCAAAACAGATGACTCGACCTTATAACGGTCACACCTGGTGACCTTACAACCAGACCCCCTATAGGAAAATTGCTCGAAGCCTCAGAGACAGAGAGTCCCCATACGGTATGTTTTTATATAATATACACCCCATATCATGTAACCCTCTGACGACAGGTTATCTTACCTCTTTTTGGACCGAAAGTTTAGAGGTTTCCAATTATTTAACGAAACGCAGTGACCGTCCATATTACCAAAGTTAGGTTATCTTGCCAGGCCAGTTATATTCAGTTTATTATTTTTCCACTGAAAGACTTCTTTTTTTTTAAGTTTTCTTTATAATTATTAAAGTCAAAACATTGTTGCATCGTGTTAAATTCACTGCATATGATACATCATAATTTTGCACATGCAAAAGGCCCTTACTTCCATGATCGAGTCCAGCTCGTCAGGCAAACTAAAACGCGACATTCGAAAAAAAATTTCGACATTTAGAATTTTATTTGAATTTAGAAACGTACAAAGACTGAAGATTGGTTCAGTTTGGCGAAAAAAAGAATCACATGTAGAAAATCGAAGTAAAACAACTGTTTTTTTTGCACAAGTAAACATGTTTATTCTTTATCGGAAGCATGGAAAAATATCATTTCCGGAATCTGTCCATCCTCGACAGATGTACCGTTATTATTGCCAGCCGCGTAAAAAAATGTAAAAGTCGTCTTTTTGTCACCGATTCCGGTATGAGGCACCTGAGCGAGACCTTTGGTACCGTAGTAACTATCAGGACCCTAAAACAAATATAAGAGGGGTTTTATTAAAAATATAGATAGGGGGATTTTGACCACTCCGAAGTCGATGGAAGCACTTAAAAGCCTTAAAAATGCACCGGTTTGATTCCTAAAACCACAATAACCGCCACAATTCTAGTTTTTTGGCTATTATATAGCCATCACTGGTGGCAAAAAAAAAACTGATGACTTTAAGAGTGACTGGATATGCTATTCGGCCAAAAAATTAATTCCAAAATAATCGTTCGTAGTTTCTAAAACCATAAATGAAAGCTAGGAATTTTTTGCCGAAAATTCCATGTCGAAATTTAACTAAAATGCAAACTAAACCATACTAGCTTATAGCGAACCAAATCCCAGATCTTATAAATTCTAATAAATCTTTAGATTACTTACATAAGTACAAAAATAAACTCAGTTTACACTTTTACAATATAAAGGCTATTTTATCTCCCTATATATTAGTATTTCTTTTAATGATACATGTATATTAATCTAATTTAAGGATGGGTAGGTCGCATTGTTTACAAACATAACCTCACGGGAAACCGCTATAAAACTCATACTGTACCATGAATTGCATTAATTTTCTTTTGTTTCTAATGGATAAAGGTGAGAAGCATCACATGACAACATTTTCGAGACCATAACTATTCCCCTAGAACCCCCACGTGGCGGTGAACTTCATGAAAACTCAAATTTCAAACTCTAATGGCTCATACAGTGTTAGACCGATTTAGTTCGTTATTGTTGCAAAATGATCCAAATGATAATACATTTTTTTATAAAGAGCCTTTTTTTGATAAATGGTCTAGAACTCGACAAATTTCAAAAAAACTAAAAAAAGAGGCCAATTGCTAAATTTTATGACCTTGATATTTAGTGAACAAAACAAGATATCTCAAAAAGGCTCTTTATAAATCTTCTAAATTTATTAAAGTAAATTTGGCCACAAAAATCAAATTGCTGCGATGTTCGGTACTAAAGTTATAAAAAAGCGGTATGCAAGAGTCACGTCGAAAAAANAACTTTTAACTAAAAAATTCTTACAATGAGAGTCGCCGACGCTGTATAAAATTGATTTTGCATAATTTCAATTGGCTCTTTAAACATTACGCGAAATGTTTTCCACGTCCCATCACAGCTAAAGCCGGTTTCATTTTGACCCGAGACGGTACTGGTTTCCGAGTGAATAATCTGTATGTTGACCCGGTAGTCGGTTGGGCCGTGAATCGACCCATACAAACCAAACCCAACAATAAAAATGCGACGATTGACCGTAAATCGAATTCGATCACATGTCCCAGAGTAACCCCAACGGGAGGCGTATTCTGTGAAACGGGAAACCACTTCCTCTTTGCCGGTATGGCAACAACGCGGCTGATCTGGGTAAGGTAGTTTTGGCTAAAAAGGCATTTTTTAATTAAGCGCGGGTGGTTATAAGGTCAAGGTCTAAACTGACTTTCGCAACACTGCTGATAGTCTACCTTTGGGTTAACTGTAAAATGTAAAAAAATTTCGACGACTTCCTCCTTTTTGAGCAAGTCGGATTGTGCGGGACCGGCGGCGAATTCCTCGACCGTCATGAGCGGATATCGAATAAGCCGGAGCGCTTCTTTCAGCACTTTACGTTTATTCTCCGAGGTAATTGGCTTTTCCTGCCGGACACATTCGCATTCCGACCAGCGCACAACAGCATCGAAAACACGGTGTTCTCGAATCCCCAAAGAATCACGATGCAGAATCGTCATCAAAGTATCGTGATCAATGTCGGTAAATCCTAGGTATAAATTAACTCACCTAAAAACTTGTACGTTTATGTATTTTAGATTTTAAAAGTACGTGGGGGTCTGATTATGAGGTCAAATCCCAAAAAATGACTTGACCTTAATGCATGAATTTCCGGGCGTTTTTAATGTTGACCAATTACCCTTTCTTCACTACAAGTATTTTAGACCAATTCAAACAGTGCTACATACATACCATCACCCTTGATTGCATGAGCAGTATTATGGTCGATACATTCTAGGCATAGTTGAGCGAGTTGTGGTTCATCAAAAAGCCGTGCTTGAGTTAAAAGCATAAAAGCATTGTCGGGGCGTAAATTCTTCTCCAAAAATTCAACACACTGAACCTCAAGCGCCGGGACGGCATATTTTTTTGCTGTATAAAGCGTCGTCATGACGGTTTCGGGACCGATGCGGACCTCATCTGTGTACAAAAATCGCAAAAGCGCCATAAACGCTTGATGTTCAACATCCGGCAAATTAATTTCCGAATCCATATTTCGAATTCCACCGTTGAACATTGCATCGAAAACCGCAGAACCAGCCGCCAAAACTTAAAACTGTTTTTAAACACAATTTTTTAACTTTTCCAGTTAACAATTAGGAAGTATTTGTCATAAGTATGTAACATAATTTAACGGCACAAATGGCTGACCTTATAACCTATCCCGGTATAAATAATGTTTCTCGGTAAAACGAGGAATTTCCAAGCTTAAAAAATCCATGTATTTTTAATCAGAATCCTAAACTTAGAAAAAAAAAACAAAGAAATAGCGCACTACGGTTTTCGGAGAAAATGTAAAAAAAGTTCTTGAATTTTTTTTGGAAAAGTATCTCATAAAATGTAAAAATTGACAATTGTTAAATTTTGAAATTTTCGTTATAAAAATTTCCATTTACGTGTATTAATGTTTTGGAGAAAATATATTCTCCGAAAAGCCGCGGTACCCGTTTAGTAGTAGTGTCGGCCAATTTTTGATAACAAAAAAACCCTTAAGGGTAATAAATCGTAAACGATTTAAGACTAAAAATTGATCACAAAAAGTCCTTTTCAAGCTTCAAGGTTAATCTTTGTTCGAACTTCAGCTTACCCAGTTTGTGCGCGGGAATACGAAGTTGTTCACCGCCGACAATAAAGTGGACATCAGCCAGCGCTTCATTATTGAATAAATATTCGAATCTTTCTTTCAATGTTCGTTTTGAAATTTGCCAATTGTAATTCTCGGGACGTTCTTGTTGGGGCTCGCGCACATTTAAGCGCTCAAAGTTCTGGTGGAGACCCTGAGCCTCCTGATTGGCTACGGCGCGTCCCTGACCCTCATTTCGCCGCTGATTCACAAAATCATTCCGCCGCACGGAAGGCTCATTGCGCGACATTTTTCCCGATATTCACTCGATTACAACATTACTGCTGAAAATATCAACAATTAGCACCGGTTAATTTCGAAAGAAACCAGGCTAACGAAAATGGATCAATATTTAGAAACCAAAAGACCCTTTACAGTGTAAACTTAATTTACACTATTGAAAATTGTAACCCCCTTACCCAAAATTCGAAATATATTGAGGACATTTTTTAAATATTTTATTCGAAATATGTATACATATTTTAATGTATATATACCGGTAAATATTCTATTTGGGTGCCCAACTCAGTTGTGCCGTTATCTTTCACGTTTTATCATTTTGTTTTGGAACGCAACAGCCCATATTTTGGACTCTCGAAAATAGCGTCCTTATTAGGAGCATCGTTCCGATTCAGCACAGCGTCCGTATTGAGATGATTTTCGGATTTTTTTTTGTTGGTAATAGAACGGCTTATTTTTTCGAAAATAGCGTCCGCTTTACGACTTATGTAAGGAAAAGCGACCAAACATGTAGACATTCATAAATATGAATTTTCCGAAAAAAAAATTTTTTGGTCGTTTTTTCTCTAAATCCTACTCAAATACTTGTTATTACGATAAAAAAATTCTTGATAACTTATCAATGATAAGACTTGAGTCATTTGCATTTTTATTATTCTTCATGGTGCCTCGTCTCAGAAAATAGGTATTTGATCTCCAAAGTCGATTTAAATAAGTTTTTGAATACATCTGGTGTAGGGAATGTACAATAAAGGTCATTTTACATGACCATGAATGAAATAACCGATGAATGAAGAGAAACAAACAAAAATGAAGGTGCAGTTATAGTAAAGTGTTTGCAAAAGCTTTTTTTATTTCTTTTGGTTCTGCCAAAACTTGGTACGTTACGTCAGCTGTCAATAAGCGGCATTGACGACCGGTTTTCGTTAAATAGAGGCTGAATTCGATCGCAGTTTTGGAGAAAGGGTTGTTGCTCCTGTTACGGGTTAAAATATAATGCCATTAATGGCTTTATTTGTCGACAAGATTAGGCATATCATAATATGCGGTATAATTTATTATAATAAATATGTATAAAATAGTATTATTTTTTTAAAGTTTTATTGACTATTGAAAAAAAAAAAATACTATTTTATACATATTTAACTTTAAATATGATAAAAAATAGAAGACCGAGTTTCCAATAATTTTACAGCCCTATGTTAACTGCCCAGTAGGGTGCCCATTTGTGGCAAATGTGAAAAAAAAATTCGAAAATTTTGGGTAGGTTGCCAACGTTTGAAAATCCGGGGTGGTCTATATAAAGTTTTTT
>SCLG01000328.1:14325-32402 GCA_004367875.1 Oikopleura albicans | reverse complement strand
TTGAGATGATTTTCGGTTTTTTTTTTGGTAATAGAACGGCTTATTTTTCGAAAATAGCGTCCGCTTTACGACTTATGTAAGGAAAAGCGACCAAACATGAATTTTCCGAAAAAAAATTGTTGGTCGTTTTTTCTCTAAATCCTACTAAAATACTTGTTATTACGATAAAAAAATTCTTGATAACTTATCAATGATAAGACTTGAGTCATTTGCATTTTTATTATTCTTCATGGTGCCTCGTCTCAGAAAATAGGTATTTGATCTCCAAAGTCGATTTAAATAAGTTTTTGAATACATCTGGTGTAGGGAATGTACAATAAAGGTCATTTTACATGACCATGAATGAAATTACCGATGAATGAAGAGAAACAAACAAAAATGAAGGTGCAGTTATAGTAAAGTGCTTGCAAAAACTTTTTTTATTTCTTTTGGTTCTGCCAAAACTTGGTACGTTACGTCAGCTGTCAATAAGCGGCATTGACGACCGGTTTTCGTTAAATAGAGGCTGAATTCGATCGCAGTTTTGGAGAAAGGGTTGTTGCTCCTGTTACGGGTTAAAATATAATGCCATTAATGGCTTTATTTGTCGACAAGATTAGGCATATCATAATATGCGGTATAATTTATTATAATAAATATGTATAAAATAGTATTATTTTTTCAATACTCAATATAAAAGTTATTATAATAACTTCAAATATTTAAATTTATTTTTTAAATATTTAAAAAATAAATTTAAATAATAACTTTTATATTGACTATTGAAAAAAAAATACTATTTTATACATATTTAACTTTGACCTATGATTCGTATTTAATGTTGTACGAGAAGTTTTGATCGGATGTACCACTTTATTGTCCCGGGAAACGGTGCCGGGTGCCAATAATTTTACAGCCGTATGTTAACTGCCCACTAGGATGCCCACAAACTCGGACTTTGGGAATACCGTTCATGTTATCAAAAATCGGAAAAGTACATTTTGTGGCAAATGTTAAAAAAAAAAACGAAAATTTTGCGTAGGTTGCCAACGTTTGAAAATTTTTCAAAAAAAAAATTGAACTTTTTAAAAAAATCCGGGGTGGTCTATATAAAGTTTTTTACCGCTGAATCAAGCACTATATATTAGTATGTTAAATTAATGTATTCGGACAGTTTTTGAAATTAACGGATTACTGCCCACCCTGCGTATATCAACCTTTAAACACGCTTTTAGGTGTTGCTTTACTTTAAGTGGCGGCGAGTTCAAACCCAATTCCTTTGAGACTTTGGCCATCATTTCACGCAATTTGGCCAAAAGCGCCGTATTTGGCCCAGCCTTGATTTTGAATAATGTCGTGATAGTCTCTTCGTCCGAATTTTTGTCATTTGAAGATTTATTCTTTTTATCGTCTTTGTCCTTTTTATAAAAACGTAGCAGTTCTCCCCATGTTTTTAGATCAGGGTGAAGTTTTTGTAGCATATGTTGTGCCGCCATATGTTTGGCGTTCTTTTTGGAGCGGGCTTTTCCTTCGCACCGTTCGTTCCCCAATTGGAACACCCAACGAGTATCGTTTGGTACACTACTACCAATAGGAGTTGGGCTACTTTCAACAATTAATTGCACGTTCAAAAATGGAACCCTCCAGAACTAACCCGGGGAATAACAAGGGTTAAGTTAACCATAAGTAGTGGTTTATTAAATTACTCGGTGTCAGTGATCACCTTAACCTATTATTTTTAGCTTATAGATTGAAGCATATTTCAAACACTGATATACAGCCGTTACTTCCATTAAGGACGTGTTTGATTCTCGAATATAGCGTCATTATTGGGGTAAATTATCATTTATGAAAAATATCCATTTTTGACTGTTTTGAGAAAAAATGTCACAAAAAGCGTCTCTAACTCAGATTTCACCCATTGTACATGGTGCCCTTAATACACCAAAAGCTTCAACTCGGTTCCTGACTATGTCAAGTTTTTCTTCGGCTCCAGACGGACCGTGGATCTTATGGGTGATATCTTTCAGGAATTGAGTCGGAGGTGGAATACCCGCTTGACCACACAGATGATACAACCGGTTGTCGGTTATCTACAGCAAAACATTCATATCAAAATTTCAGTNTATTTTAAACAAGAAAGAAGCAAACTTACGGCCAGATGGTCAAAATATCCGAGATCTTGCTCGGCTCGTCCGGTCAACATAAATTTATCGTCTGGTTCAAATCCCGGAATGAGCATTCTAAGCGTTTCAAGGGCGGCAATATTTTTTGCAACTGTCGCATTTGGGCCTTCGCCGGTCCCATACTGTTGTCCGTCCGGAAGTCTGACGATGAATTTGCGCGTTTCTTTCCCAATTTCTTCACGCTGATCTTCATAGCACGGTGTACAGCGTAAAGCCCGCGAGCAGTATTCGTTTAAAATCGTTACCGTCGACTGGAAAAAAAAACATATTTTTTACATATGATATTATCAGTTCAAATCATAATTTATGAGTGGGGAGACGAACCCGCGGTACCCCACAGAAAAAATTTTTCGAATAATTTTTGGAAATCTTCATATATGTATATTTGCAAATGGAAGCAATATATGCTCTGAACAAGAAACTTACCGTATGGCCCATACGGTATGGGGATAGACTATGAGGTTTTGAGCAATTTTTTTATGATTTGTAACGCTATTCTGACGTCACCCCCACAGTCCGGGGCTCAGACTCTGAGCGTCCCCATACAGTATTTAGTCTCTGAAAAAACGTTTTTCCGTAAAAAAAAAGAACATTTGTTTGCTGATAGAAGCCGTGAACCATGGGCCGTGGTACCCACACATTCAGTTATCGAGAATCTGAATTTAATCGAGAATATTATTTGATAAATCTAATTTTTTTATTTTTAGACCAGGAATTGATGGTAGTTCCGGTTCCGAACGAAACAAAAAAATCCGGAATTTTTGGTAAAGCCTGGTTTCGTATATAAGACACGGTATTTTTCACTACTATCATTTGCTTTTCAAATATAACGGCTGAAAAGATGTCACAATTAGTTTTAAGAAAAACCTTTCCTTGGAGATAAATGGTCATGGGTTTGTTGGATTTGCCTTTCGTATCGGGAACCCGGACTTCAATAAATGTTTTGGCTAAAGTGGGAAGATCTTGATCTTCTGCTTCCATATTTGAGTGGTCGAGCTTTGTGAGGGCGAGTTCTTTTTTCTTCCCTTCCCGCATTCGTTTTCGATTATCCCGCTTGAATTGCATATGTTTTCGGTACGATTGATGATCTCGATAACGCTAAAAAAATCTGTATTAGCAAAAAAAAATCTTTCTCAGAAAAAAATATTCGAAAAGTTCAAACTTTTTTCAGACGTAAAAAAACTGGTCATTGCGATTGACGAGTTTTTTCCATTATTGAAATGGAGTTTATAGAAATCCGTACTAGCAATAATTTTGCACGTATGTTGATATATAAAAACCGGCATGTTGGTTTGACGGAAATCAGACCCTCCGCAGTGCGGAGTCCGCACGCCACAGACCCCGTTTACCGAATTTTGTGAAAAAGTGGCCAATTAGCAAGGCTAAATTAGCATGAAAAGCAATATTTTTCTACAGTACCTTTCCTTGAACTTCTTCATAATCAAAACGTCGCTTAATATATTCCTTAAGTTCTTGACCTAGCATTAGGTTTTGATCGGCTCTGATCATTTTAGCGTCGACGGAAGAAACTGGGCACATTTTTGAACTTGTTGAGGCTTTGTCCATATTTTTATCATGGTTTAGACTGGCATTATCGTTGTCGCACTTTTTTTCTCCCGTTTTTTCAACGTCATTATTACTGTCTTTGGCCGGTGTGTCACTCTGAGATTCTGTTTCGTTTTCTTCCGGATCCTTTGACTTTTCTAGAACTTCGACATTTTCCTCATTTCGACGACTATAGGCAAGACAGGGAATAGCTGACATTGGAACTGATCTTTGAGTTAACAATTATAACAGATTATTGGGAATATTTTAGTTTCATAACTTACGTCATAAACATAGGGTTGTTTTTTTACGGTAGGGTCTGGAAGGGTACAATTTTTGTTTGTTCGGGTAAAATCGGGTACACATTTTCACTACCCTTTTTTCGGTGGAAGGCTAGGGTGCCCTAGAGGTCGGCACTTTTTGACCCTACCCCGATTCGACCCAAATTTACCCGATTGGACCCTAATTTTTTAAGGGTAGGGTCCACTTTTATTTTGCCATGGCCCATGGTCCAGTAGGGTCCAATCGGCGTCCAATTTGGGTCCATTAGGTGTGGTTTGGGTCCACTTTTATAGGGGTCGGGTAGGGTCCAATTCGGGTCTATTCGGGTCCATTAGGGTTAGGATTACAAAAAATCATACAAAAAAAATCATAAAAAAAATCAATAGGTCATGATCAACAAAGCTGACAAGTCAGGTGCATTTTTTCAATAAAAAAAATCGGTTACAAAAATGTTTACCATTAATTATAATTAATGTTTTTCATGGTTTGTTAAACCTGAACGGAATTTAACAAACTTTTAGATAATGTTAACACGCAATTTTATGATGTTTGACTGAAGAATTTCCAATATAATAAGGCCTCGCCCACGTCACAATCCGCGTTTCTTTTTGAAAGAAAAGTGGAAAACCGCAATGATGGCTTAAAATGGTCCATCCTTCTGGTAATTGTTCGGTATTTCTTAACCACGTTCCATTGCGATGTTTAACGACTTCCTTGGTATAAAGTTCATACTCTTGGTCAGCTTCTTTTTCAGGTAGTTCGGGCGACGGTGATTCGGTATTTTCCACGAGGTCCTTTGCGTCATCTAGTGGAACTTCTATCACAGTTTTTTGAAGAATTGTTTCCTCACTACCTTGCTCAGCCGAATCCGGTGTAGCAATCAAAATTTTGGGTTCAAGTTATGCCGTTTAAAATCCATTATCCAAAAAAGTAGTACCGAATAGGCCTCAAGATCTTAAAATTTCAAGTGCAAAGTCCATACGTAGGGTCGCCGCCTGGGATTTTTACCCAATTTGGAAGTTGCTGTAATTTACCGATCGAGATAATTTTTAGGGGGAATCGACCACTGCGGAGTTGATGGTAGTATTTAGAAGTCACCAAATTGTACCGGTTAGACAATAAACCGCAATAACCGGTAAAATTCTAGTTTTTTCCTTGCCCTATATTACCCCCAGTCGCCCCCACTGATTTTATTCANATATATATGTACGAATTGAATTCATACGGTTAATAATTATGATAATAAGGAGGAAAAACAGAAAAATCGAAAAACCGGTTTAACTCAAACCGGTTAGGTCGGATGGGTCCAATTTTTTTTCTACACAAATATTATCGGGTATATTCTACTCTGTCTAAAAACATCAAGTCCCTCAGGCCACTATTTCGTGTAGCTTGTATCCCAGGCGACGACCCTATCCATACGGTATGGACCATTATATGACGGTCATATATTCCATATGTTTTTTGGTATGGACCATACCACTTTAGTGCAAAAAAACATATGGGATATATGACCGTCATGTAACATGATTCATGTAACATGATTCATGTAACATGATTCATTAATTTATACCATATTTTGTATCAAGCGACCTCCAGTCACTGGAGTCCAGTGTAGGGTGCCCGCAACTTTCGAGTATAGCAATACCGTCAATAATATTAAAAAAATCAGATTAGCCATTCGATAGCATTTTTGAAGACTTTTTGAAAAAAAAAAAATTTTCGAAAATTTTTCGAAATTTTTTTTTTTTTGGGTGAATTTTTTTTCGAAATTTCAAAATTTAGATTTTTCTTAAAATATGTTCATTCGAAAGAGCTCGGTTCGCTGATTTAGTAAACTAAAATTGGAACTACATATTATGAGACTACCGTATTTATTCAATATCGAAAAATTATGGAACCCTAGCGTAGTCGGTTCTTCAATTGTATCTAGGGTGCCCATCTCGGATTCTGATTCAGACTTCTCGGAATTTTCATCTGAGTAAACGACATCGTACGCTTTTTGTAAGGGTTCCGGGGGTCTTAACGGAGCATCAAAGCCCTGTATCAAAGGTAAAACGATTGGCGTCGGCTTTTCAATTTTGGGTAGCATCGGTAAGAGCGGCAATTGAACTGGGGCGGGTAAAACAACATGCGGGATCGGTAAAACGGGCGGCAGCGTTACGGGCGTCACTTTTTGATCACCCTGGCGAATTAGGACGACACCTTTTTTTATGGATTTTCAAAAAGTGATCCGGAAAAGTGATGTTTTTCAAAATTTCCGATTGGAACAACTCATTATTCAAGAATAAACAATCAAAATTTCATGAAATCCCACTGGCCTTTTGTGTATTGCGAGGCAATCTTTGGCGTTTTTTTCGGCGTAGACGATTTAGATTTTTTAAGTTTTTCGACCATGTCATCATCACTGTCGAATATTTCCCCATCCTCCATGTCCGATTGCTCTTCACTTTCGCTGAGAATTTCGCCATCTTCGACATCAGTTCTCAGCTTTTTTGACACAGGTTCATGCATTCTACGACGGTAAAAAAGACAAAATAATAATATAATATTGTTAAGTGATGAAGATATTTTTCTTGTATACCCGTTATTTCATCTCATATCAAACGTAACCAATTTTTTTGTGTTGGGTTTATATTCCACATGGCGAAAGAATTTTGTGTTTTTGGTTTTTAGAAATGACACGTTTAAAAAGGCAAACGACAAATTTTGTAAATGACGTAAGTCAATAAGTTAAAGTCATTTTTCCCGACACATTTTGTTTACTTCTCACCTAAAGTCAAAATAGGATTTGCCCGAACAGGTGTTTAAGGACTTCATGAAAATATATTTGAAGTTTGAAAAATGTATTAAAACTAAGGTATTTTTACCATGATCCTGTAACATTATTGTTTTAAATAAAAAAAGATCACCATAAGTTTGGACTCCAAATTGATTGTTTCAAAACACTTTCATGGCTTTATTCTCGTGAAAATGCGACCAGGCGAGTGGGTGTAAACATAAATGGGTTAGGGGAAAAATAACCTTAGGCTGAATAGAATGTTTTTTGTTCATTTGTTGCGCGGGGTTCTCTTATGGTGATATTAAAATTAGACTATTACGTTACATAATTTACGTATAATAGTTTTATCAGAAATATGATTGGTAGGATACTCGGACTCCTACAAATATACTGCAATGAAAATGAGCTAGAATGAATTTTGGCCAAATCAAACCGGTCCCACAAGAAATGAACAATTGCAGAGTAGATAGCAAATTCAATACAAAAAACTTCTCTTTTCCACAAGGCGTTACGAATCAACATAAACCCCGCGATGAAATACTATTTACTTTCAGTAAGCCTGAAAAATTTTGTAATATATATTTTTAATAAATTTTCGCACATGCGAATGTTCCATGGAATGTTATGATGTAAACTTGTTCTATTGACCATGATGAAGTATAGGTGGTATTTTTTTTCAATTTAACCAACAAGTGACTCGGTGGGTTGATAATTAAAACTATCACTAATAAAAAAATACGAATTTGAGGGTCACTTTTTAAAGCGGACAAAAAATTAAATTGAATGGGTATCGAATACAGGCAACTGTCGATAACGGTCAAAAAATTCTGACGAAATACCAACCCCATATTTTGATTCATACCCGAGATCCATTGGATTTAATTGTGTGCCCTCCTAAAAAAGTGACCTAATACAAATATGCCATCCGGGCTGGTTTAAAAATAATCGTAAATTCAAGTGAACAACGACGGTTCCATTTTTGAGCGATAATTAAAAAAACACCACATGGTCCTTTTATATAGGTCTTCACAATGACTATTTTGAATACCATATGATAGGGTTATCGCACCAAAATTTGATGATCAAATTTGAGATAGGTGAGATAATATGAAAACTTGTCGGAATCATAAATGGCAGTTGTATATACGCATGATAAGGCACCATATTTTTGGAGCAAAATTGCTTCTAACAAATGTGTCGAACACCGGTCGGACCCAATCCTTCTTACATTTTTGACAAAAAAAAAGACAAAATTCATCCCAAAAAAGCGTAAAAAAAAGACACGATTTTAAAGATTTTCCCCAAAAAGCATGCTTCTCAAAAAAACTGACTTGACCTTAGTGAAAAAAAAAACTGACTTGACCTTAGTGTAAAAAAAACTGACATGACCTTATAACGGTCACACCATGTTACCTCATAACCAGATCCCCCTGTATTTAAAATAATTATTAATCGTACAAGACTAAAACAAATTTTTTTTTCACGAAAGATGTTAAAAAAATGTTCGACACTTTGCCAGAGAAAATTTTTCCGAAAATATCGGTGACCAAATAATTGAAGTGTTCCAATGACTATTAAAAACGCATGACTTTCATGGAACAAAATACTTTGAAACTTGAAACTATTGTTTTTTTTTGTTTAAAATAACAAAATTAATTACGGCAAATTATGTTTAAATTATTCCCGAAACAATTAGACGAAAAGGAAGATATATAAATGATACAAAAAAAAAATCGATGAAGAATTATTGCTGGATGAAGAAACTCAATATAAAACAGGGTGGGTAGCATATACAACAAAAAAGCTGTTCATTACAATATTTTACGCGATTTTGTTTTCGCAAAAATGAATAAGGGGATTGTTAGGTTACGATTGGCTGACAATACCAGATAAAATCAAACCCCGCAAATATTTAGATTCGTAAAATTGATTCTACTCAACGTTTTACATGAATTTCCGCCGTTTTTTCTTTCGTATTTTCTTCATAGTCAAACACGGGAAAAACTCGAATATGGCTATCTAGAAAATGAGGGAGAAAAGATGGCGGAAATTCATGTAAAACGCCTAGTAGTAAACAGGGATGCATAATTCAGAACTTTTGATTTATCAGTTAACTAGGAGTGACCCGTCATTTTCTTAAATTAAAACTTGAACGTTCCAAAAGACCTTATGTTCCAATTCATTATTCTCTGAAATTCATGAACCATACAGTATGTAACATACTGTATGTTTCATGAATTTGAATTAATCGTATTTATTGCAAATAAAAATATCCTTGGTTTAAATTTCAGAGCGGTAAACCCCTAAAATTAGGAACGATTAATCCAAGTATGAAAAAACATTGCTGAAAAACAGCTAGAGCTTATTGAATATGCTACCATACACCCTTTTCATGCATTATTATTTTTCGTAGAATATGTTTTGAGTTCTACTGGGATTTATCGCGTCGAAAAGGTGGCTTAATTCTTATCGACTTAAAGGATTGACGTCCCCGCGCCAAAATAGAACTTTTTGAGTCTTTGGGCACATCGGAATCAGACGCGGTCCGCTCCGGTACCGGTGACGTTTCCGGTACGGTATTGGACTCGACCACGTCCGATTTAACTGCCAGGGGCGGCTTGATGGTCATAACCACATCAGTTAGCTTTTTGGTTTTTGTATTTATTGAGGACCGGAAATTTTTCAGACGTTTTCCTATTTGCTGTCTGGCCATCGAAGACATGGAAGAGGCCGAAGAACTGCTGTTGCGACGGGCATCCTTTTCACGAATCTCATCCGCCTTACGGATTATCACCTGGATGTCCGGCAACACTTCTGATGTGTTTTGTAGTAAACGCATATTTTGACCAAAATCGCCACTTATTAATTCTTCCCGAATAAGCCTAAAGTGTCTTTATGAAACACATGCGAAATAAATGGAAACACATTTTTTCGAGTTTTTTCCCATTTTTGAAAAAAAAAACTGAACCAACGCAAAAATTCCGATTTTTTTTTTGATTTTTTGTCCGAAAACTCTTCAGTGTGCTTAGCGGGAAACGGATAGGGAAACGCATATTAGATATACCGTGTTACTTATACATGTCAAAAACTGAGTCCGTTGTAATTACACGTACGTTAGGAGGGCAACGCAAATATAGTTGAGGAATTCGAATCGTTTTTTGTCGGCAAATAGGGAATCCCATAGGCGAATAGTGTCTGGAATTCGCATCTCCTGGCTCAGCAGTAGGGTCATCCATCGAAACAGAAAAAACTGAGGTCGAATTTCCTGATCATGAAGAACCTGCCAGACGGAGTAGTCATGACGTTTGATTAGGTTGAAAACAGTATTCATGTTTGCGTGAATGCCGCTCGTTGATTCGTCCATTGACTGAATGAAATTATCCCGGATCTCGGACATAACTCGCGTGAAACAGTAAAAAGTGTCCGCCTCAGCGTACGAGCACCACTTTCGGTCCGGATCCGAGGACAATACGTAGTAGATTGGGCCCACTATTTCATTCATCCCCTAATAAGATATAATTTTATAATGCAGTCTTTAATTCGAGACCTGTCTTCGCAATGTTGCACACAACTTTTGTTTTTTTATGATTATCTGTGATTTAGAAGTACTATTTTTTTCCTTTTCCCAGTCGATGTAGATTTGTGTCCTCTTTCTGTCCCACGTACAAAGATCGAATAAATGAAAATAAAGAAGACGTCGAAAAAAGAGAATTCAATGTGTGATTTAAGGACTTGTTTTAAAGAATAGGGTTAATTTTATGTAAAGTTCTGTAGAACTTTCTCCGAAAAAAGAAATGATTTTCAAATTTCGCCAATAATTTAGGTGCGAAATAGAAAGAATACATAAAATAAAATAAAAAAAGTTTCTTAATTTTTTTTTACCTGAATGTATTTTGTTCCTTGATTTAGCTTTGCATAAACAAACAGAATCCGTTCCACAACTAAGAATATATAAATAACAGCCAAGAGTTATGATTTAAAAATGTTTTTAACCGAATCAGATTCTGATTATCAGGCCATTACGTCAAGATTGGGGGCAAATCAAGAAAGGTTTTGAATTCATCCAATATCACGATTTTTGTAAGTACCAGTTACATTTAAAGTTTTAAATCGTGATTACCGGGACTTTCGTTTTTTGTTAACAATTTTAGTCCCAACCTTTTTTAATGCAATACAAAAAAAAAACGGTTTTAAATACCTTTCTTGGTTTTCCGCAATCTTCGCGTAATTACCATTTGATTGTGTCACCATTCTGGGTTAACCACCCTGGTTGGGTTAAAAACGATATACACCACCTAACCATGTGAGATAACACATTTTTTTCCGAAAAAACGTGTTATTTCATATGCAAATTGTTATCTCAAATGCAAACTGTTATCCCACATGGGTAGTGCGTAGGTTAAAACCCTGGAAAACTTGAACAAAAAAAAGTGTTATCTCAAATNAAGAAATGATTTTCAAATTTCGCCAATAATTTAGGTGCGAAATAGAAAGAATACATAAAATAAAATAAAAAAAGTTTCTTAATTTTTTTTTACCTGAATGTATTTTGTTCCTTGATTTAGCTTTGCATAAACAAACAGAATCCGTTCCACAACTAAGAATATATATATATTTATAAATAACAGCCAAGAGGTTATGATTAGAAAATGTTTTTAACCAAATCAGAGTCTGATTATCAGGCCATAACGTGAAGATTGAGGGCAAATCAAGAAAGGTTTTGAATTCATCCAATATCACAATTTTTGTACTTTAACTCGCAATTACCGGTACGTTTTTTACACAATATCAGCCCCAACATTTCTGAATGCAATTGCATTTACAAAAAAGCGGTGCAATTGTATTTACAAAAAAAAACGGTTTTAAATACCTTTCTTGGTTTTCCCGCAATCTTAGCGTAATTACCATTTGATAGGGTTACCATTCTAGGTTAACCATCCTGGTTGGGTTAAAAACGATATACATGTATATCAATTATAAATTTTGATTATATTATATACCTTCCCAGTTAGCCTCCTCATTTTGTTTGATAACGCTGTCTGGGTTGTCTGTAGTGAGTGAGGTTTGGGTCATCAATTTTGCGCCGCTTCGACCCTTTTTCGAGGAAACGGCGGCGAGGTTGGAGCGGTTAACGCGATCCTTTAACATTCCGAGCTTATAATTCGCGTCAATTGCTTCCGTGGCGGGAAAACGGGTCGGAAAGGAAAAGAAACCGAGATCGGGATAAAGGCGGCGAGCGTCCTTGTCGATCTGGGTTAAGAGTTCGTTGTCTTTAAAATAGTCATCCCATGTATCACCGGTATTACTGAAAATTCCATTAAAAATGAAATTCATACACGAATTAAAATGTACACTACCTGAGAGGATCGGTTGACCGAACAGTTTTTTCGGTCTCGGGCCTAATGACAAATTCATTGACAAATGTCTTGTAATTATCGCGCTGTATTTTATTGCTTTCGTCCCATTCGGAGCGGTCCGGCGGCAGTGCACTTAAAATAAGCCGCCAACAAAGGGCACGGGTTGAACCAGAATCGGGACAGCCGCTGAAGACGTGCTCCTTTAACGCCTCAATGTCGATAATCGATTCGTTTAAGATTTCTTCCATCACGATTTACACGATGAGATCATCTTAAAATTTTACCTCTTTTAAAACCTAGTAGCTACTGGAAGAACTGTAATAAGTATAGAAGGTGAATATTAGCAGAAGCTCATAAAATCGAGGCTAAACTATTGTTTATTAAGGACTAAGTAAAAATATAGATATTAGCTTTCTACATCATCCATATTATTTTTATCGAAGAGGCCTTCGTCTGCGATCTGTTTTAAATGTTTTTCAGCCCATATTTTTTCGTAGAGGGCTAAATACTCGTTTTGGTCTTCTTCCTTGAGCCACCCGGCTTTAGTGATGCCCAATACATGCCATTTCATAATATCATCCGTCTCAGTTTTTTGTCGATTTTCTTGAATGGCCTCGTCCACAATCGACCCGATAGTTTGAGAATAATAAATATCGGACATATTCCCATGATCCCATAATAAATTAATCATATACTTCATCATAAATATATTGACTACGATCACATTAAAAATTAGGAGATTTCGAATAATTCGCATGTCTATTGGGGGGCTACAAATCGATAGATACGGAGACTATGTTTGCATTATTGCAAATTCTGTAGGGTTGACGCACGGGAGTTTTTTTTTAAGGAATCGGTTTTGATACTTTTTTGAAGAAAATGGAATATATCAACAACTTTTTACCGCGTCAAGTCTTAGCTGAAGATTTGGGAAAATAAAATAACAAGTTTTTATCTTTTTTTGTATTGAAACATTTTTGTACCCAACTTTAGGACGAGCGTCACGGCCGATTAAAATCATGAGTCCAACCGAGAGTAAATTGCGCGGAATCGCTAAGAGATAAAACATGACGAAACCCGACGCCACCGAAATTCCAACGCTGCCGCCTATTGTGGGTGCTTGCTCCCCTGTTAACCAAGGTTAATTTAAGTTTCCACAAATGTTGAATATGTTAAAATTAAATGCTATAATTTCCTTTGGTAAACTTTCTTTAACAAAAACTTTTACTTGGATTCGACTTTATGGAATAATCCGTTTTTATTAAGTAACACAACTAACATTAGAGACACTTTTTGTGGTCGTTATTATTAAAGTGATTGGGTAATTTTGTAACGTTAACTGAACTTTGGTGAAAGAAGGGCCAAAAATCACGAGAGAAAAATTCCTAAATCAGCATCTCCTTCCTTGATTTTAAAAGATATAAATCAGTTTTTCAGCTTAAGAGTAAAATACAAAAAGTCTACCCTACCATTGAAAATTACCCCTGTTTACCTTTGTCCGCGGACAAGGGTACAAAATCCGGCCGCCGCTGCATACGTGTTACATATAAAAATAGACAATATATTGTTCTTTTGTTTTACTATAGAAATTTCCAATACTACTTTGTGTAAGGGTTGAAAATACTAAAATCCTAATTAACCCATGCCTGTACCCAATGCGAAGCCTTCCTTTAGACAATTTTCGAATTTTTCTTCGCCCAAAATTGCAGTTATAGTTTTTTTACACAAGGGCCGTTCGTTAATATCAAAATGTCTTCTGAACACTTCCAATATAAACAAAAGAGCCCAACAATTAACAACAATTCGCAGTACGATAAATGCAACTCCATATTTCTTAGCGGTCGCTATTAACCGTTTGTACCAGGTTTTTTGGGAGGATTCTGATGTCACATTTTTTGACACATTTGTTGGAATTTGAACTCGTGGGATATTTGATTTAAATAACCGTACTGGCCGAATAACACACCTCACACGATGTAACATTTCCAAATGGTAAATGAACTCTAAAAATAACTTTCGGTAATAACAAGAATAAATGGACACATTCAATTTGAAAGATATTTTGCAACCAATCAGAAATGTAGAATAATGATGCTTTACGAGTGTCATTCGAAAATGTAATCAGACCGGTTTATATTTGCCAACAACTTCTTCTTGAAACTACACTGGCAGTGCCCAGACGGCAAACAACAGTTAAAATGACAAAGCAAGCTCGGGCTACAGGAAGTGGTATAATAAGGTGAAGTTGGAAGAAACTTACATAACCTTATTTGTCTTTTATAAAAAATGTACCTTATAATCATCAGACAAGGCACGGCCAAAAGTCACCCGGATTTTTTTACTTTCTCTATAAGACCAAACTCGAGTAAACTACCGGAGAGTTGGAACAAGGTAAAAATGGGGACTATTATTTTAATCAACTACAGTCCTTACTCTCAATAATGACCATTGCTTCCAATACTTTATGACAATTCACCCCAATACGGACGCTATTTTCGAGAACCAAAATCGTCCGTATTGGAAGTAAGGACTGTATTTTCCAAAATATGAATGCATCGTGGTGCAAAGTTTGCACCCCAAAAGACCTATAGCGGCAAAAAATATGACCTTATAACAACCCCTCTTGCAACACAAATATCAATCAACGTCCTTATAAAACAAGTTATAATAACCGCCCAAAACCTGGCTTAGTGGCACATAAGTAAAAACGTAAATAACAGAATAATTTACATGTCATAAAGATTTGTTACATGNTCGGAATATTGCCGCTTCTCTTCCGGCGTCATTTGTTGAACTAATTTCGGATCGGCTTGTATTTGTTCTAGAGTATAAGCTTGGCCCTGAACCGTCAGGCCTTCATCCTCATCATCGTCGTCGATAAATTCGTCGGAGGATTCATCGTGCGCCGTGGAAATGATTGGTGGCTTTGATTGGGCACAGTTTGAATTCGTCTGAAGAACTCAAACAAGAAAAGTGGGATAACAAGAAAATATAGCATCACAAAGAAAAAATAGCTNAATTAGACTGTCCCCCAAATAAAGTTCCACAATACATAATTTTATAGTAAAAAATCGTCCAAAAAAAGTCAAAAAAAGACACTTGAATCTTGATTTGTGTTAAAAAACTGACTTTACCTTATAACCACCACCCGTGTACTTACAATTAATGTCGCGTGTGACACATACGGTAATATTGCCATCATACCAGCAATTATATACCGGTACATACATGTACTTAAATTTTTATTTGGGATGGTTTTTCATATTTTCAAACCCAATTTTCACAGGGATAATACCTCCTGTAATTTTTCTTAATGTGGACAAGTTATCCAAATGGGAATTCTTCAAATTATCCTAACAACAGATTAAGACGAATTCAAACAGTGCCTTAGATTGAACGGTCGTTTTTGACTCAGTTTCTTTGAGAAGGGCGGCGATCTCGTCTTTGTCGGCGTCGCCCACCTCGGTCATCGGCAAGTCGTCGATTTCGTCGAGTTCTTCCGGTACCACCGTCGAGTTCTTCAACCAGTCTGGAACCTCTGTCAGACGTTCACCGCTCTTATCTTTCTCGTCTTGATCGCCAAGTACAACGTCCACCTAAACAAAATAAAATCAAAAACATTTTATTATAAATTTTTTTTTAATACAATTGTAGGAAATTCCTACTAGGAATGTTAATTTTCATATATATATATATATGCTATTAATCATATATATGATTTATATACAGTCCTTGATCCTTTATGGCCCATAAATTATGGGCCGCGATTTTTTTTATTTGAATAAGTACCTCTTATGGGCCGCAATTTTTCCGTTTATATTTATTTGAATTTTTAAACAGTCGTTCACATGACTAATTTTTTGAAAGATTTAATCTGCAATGTCTAAAAACTCGTTTTCAGGCAACAAAAAAAATAAGAGAATATGTTTTTTTTTCGTCAAAAACGGCAATGTGTTCCTCATGGGTCAGGGATCCCTTATCGGCCGGGGATCCCTTATGGGCCGACTTTTTGGTGGTCAGATTTAATGGTGGTCATGGTGGTCGATAAGGGATCTGGGACTGTATTAATATAAACCCCAAAAACATGTCTCTATGGAATAACAAACCTTGATGGTACTGTCGAAACCACCGGTTTTGTTTCCGGTCCATCCCCTCTCGCCCGCCACTCCGCCACCTTCGGCCTTTCGGGCACCGGGGGCATTGATGGCGAATTCATCGGCGTCGTCGTCGGCGTGCAGTGCGGGGACAAAGCTCGGCTCGGGATCCGTCATCGTTGGTGTAAATTCAACATTTTCAGTGTCCTTTAACAGATCATACAACGCCGCCATTTGCATATTAAATTTGGCCAGAAGATGACGCGAATCTGTTTTTGGCCCCGCACTCTCATCCTCTTTAACTTCCGTCGAACAAAACGGACAAAATAGCTTTCCTCGCAATGTTTTTTTCAAAATTTCAACAGTTAATAACTACTGAAATTAACATCCTTAACGTGGCAACTTTTAAAATTTTGAGGTCTTTCGGTCCGAAATAATTCCAAAAAAATTTTGCCCCAAGCCTTTCCAGTTCCATGCAAAAAACCATTTGTCAATAGCTTTCTTGGTTTTCCCGGCATGCCCGTTTCAAATAAGTAATTTTGAGCCGTCCTAAAAAAGCGACCAAATAAAAAGAGGTCTTTTGTCATGTATGATTGTAACAAAAAAAAAACTTGGGCACCCCTGGGGAGTTAAATATCGAAAAATTCATTTCCTGTAGTGGGATCAAGCAGCTGGTTAACCTGCAAGTCGGTATAACTGTTTTGGCAGTTCGGACAAATAAAAGACGCCCGATTTGAATTGTCCCGCTCTTCAGACTCAATCTTTTCCCTCATTTTATGAAGTTTGTATTTTACCACATTTACAATGGCGCGGTAATTGATGAAGAAGTACGTATATTTCGTTTGCGGGACTTTACCNTTCTTTACGGTGTGCTCCTTGGTCTTGTCATTGTCTCTGTAAATTATAAAATCGAGAGATTCATTATCTGGTGCATTCTGTCTTTTCAAAGGTGTTGGTGTCAGATTCGTGACGTTTGAGTCTTCTCGACCAATCATATCACGTTTTCATTCATCTGACGTCACAAAATTCAGTGATCTGACCAATTAAAGAGATTTAACTTTTTATTGAAACTTATGCATGGTCACCACTCTTAAAAATTATCTTTAAAAAAATTTTGGTTCAAAACATATCGACGCTTTTTGGAATCGACGGTATATATATATTCTTTTCGACACCTTTTTTTGGGTATTTTAGGGATTCAGAATCTCTTATATGCATTTTAAAACTTAACTTATTTATTGATTGTGTCTTTTATACACTCAAAAACTACAATTCCATTCCCCGTAGGACGATTTTGTAATTTGACCCCTTTATGGGCTATATGACCCCCTTAAAACCTTTCAATCAATTTTTCATTCTAGCCAAAAAATTCGCCATGAAATTCTGCATCTATGACCCCAATTTAAAAAAAAAGTTATCGAATTTTTTTTCGGCAGTTTTTGTGTTTTAACCAGTAACTACCGGTACTTCCGGTTTCGGTCCGAAATAATTCCAAAAAAATAGCACCAAGCCTTTCCAGTTCCATGCAGAAATACCTTTCTTGGTTTGTCCGTTTCAAAAAAAAGTAATTTTTGGGCCGTTCTAAAAAACGACCAAATAAAAACAGGTCTTTTGTCACGTATGACGGCAAAATAAAACTTGGGCACCCCTGGGGAGTTAAATATCGAAAAATTCATTTCCTGTAGTGGGATCAAGCAGCTGGTTAACCTGCAAGTCGGTGTAACTGTTTTGGCAGTTCGGACAAATAAAAGACGCCCGATTTGAATTGTCCCGCTCTTCAGACTCAATCTTTTCCCTCATTTTATGAAGTTTGTATTTTACCACATTTACAATGGCGCGGTAATTGATGAAG
>SCLG01000328.1:0-13993 GCA_004367875.1 Oikopleura albicans | reverse complement strand
GACGGTAAAATAAAACTTGGGCACCCCTGGGGAGTTAAATATCGAAAAATTCATTTCCTGTAGTGGGATCAAGCAGCTGGTTAACCTGCAAGTCGGTATAACTGTTTTGGCAGTTCGGACAAATAAAAGACGCCCGATTTGAATTGTCCCGCTCTTCAGACTCAATCTTTTCCCTCATTTTATGAAGTTTGTATTTTACCACATTTACAATGGCGCGGTAATTGATGAAGAAGTACGTATATTTCGTTTGCGGGACTTTACCGTTGTCATCTGGCTCACCACCCGGCGTATTTTCCATTCGGGGTTTTGACTTTAGTATTTTTTCCATTTTTAGCGTATTCAGTATTGCTCGGAGTTGTTTCTGAAACAATTTTTAAATAAATGATTTTTTTCTGAAAACAATTATTAAATTGAAATTTTAGAAATAACATTTGTTATTCGTAAAAGGACCAGTCAAAAATATAAGACCTGAAATAGTGCAGATATTTTTGAACCAACCCATATTTAGTGCGTTTATATAGTCTTAACCCTTGGCGGCATAACGACACATTTGAGTATTGTGTGCGTTAATCAAACGCCGTTAAAAAACAGTTTTCTATATTATAGACAAATGTTTATAAGGTTGAGATTATATGCTTGGCCCAAACATTAAATCAAAACATTAGTTGAGAAAAAAATCATGAGAAATCTTGACATTTCATTCGATTTATAAACGCAGCTTTTCGTATTCTTCACTTTGATTTCATTTATTCCTTCACTTTCGAAAATGAAATCAGTTACATTTAAAGGAAATAGTGGTATAAAAGTTGAAAACAGTTTAGATTTCACGCGAGAAAAACAGAGGATGTATTAATTAAGAGTAATTTTACGATTTTTTGTTATCGACGAAAAAGTTTTAACAATTAGGAAGTTTACATTTTATTGTCCAATACGTTACAATATTCAATAATCATAAATTATAATTCATAATTGTTTAATAATTTTAAGAAAATGTTTTTGGACACATATGTTATGGCAGAAGCGCTGAAGCTAAGCTTCCTTTATTCTTATTTTATTTTCCTTGTAGGAATGCAGTCTTTACTCCCACAACGGCCGTTTTCTGTTTCCGAAAAAAACGGCCTTTGTGGCCCACAACTTGTGGGATTAGCGACCTTATGGGGTTAATTTCTTCATCCAAAAAGTTTAAAATGACATGATTTTAAAGATTTTTTTCTCAAAAAGCATGCTTCTCAAAAAAATTGGCTAGTGCAAAAAAAAACTGACTTGACCTTAAGTTATTTCCACACATTGTGACCTTATAACCATACCCCTCTGTAATCACTTTTTGATAAAAAGATGCGGCCGTCATGGGAGCACCGCTTATGGGAGTATTGACCGTAATAAATCATGGGTCTTGATCTCAAATCTTGCCTGGATTGTGAAATCTTACCGCTTTCCGTTTGTTCATATCACCTATCCTTTTCCTATAAAATTGCACTATCGGTTTAATGCCAGCAAAGTTAAGATCATGCTAGCTTATGACTTTTAGAACCATATTTAAAGAAGTTAATAACCTAATTGAAGTTGGCGTTAAACTGTTCGACTGTATGCCCAAGTATGCGCCATTGATCGAAATTAGGCGAACGTTCTCAAATTTAAGGAAAATCCGAAATAAACGAGAAACCCGATTTATTCGTCGCACCGAGTTAAAATGGGAAATTTTTCAAACAAATGACAAAAACCTCCGACGAAATACTCTTCACAATGGAGCATGGTATAGTTAGGGTGTATAAGTTTTTTTTGTATTTTTTAAGTAAATAAAGTACAGGCGGGGTTGGTTATAAGGTCAAGGTCAAAAAACTGACTTGCCCTTAAATGCATTTTTGAAAACTGACCCCCAAGAAAATATGGCGAGCGGGGGGGGAGGTCTTCACCCAAAAAAAGTGAAAAAAGACATGATTTATCTTGAAAAAAACTGACTTGACCTTAGTGCAAAAAACTGACTTGACCTTTTAACGGCACAAATGGCTGACCTTATAACCAACCCCGCCTGTATGAAAAAGACAGCGAAATTAAACATAGATTACACCACCTAACCCGTTATGTTAACAACAAATGTTGGAATTCCATTATGTTAAAACTTTTTGGGATTTGATCTTCGATTTCAAATTATTTAACCAAATGCCCTGCCCCATTAATAATGGGCCATTATCATAACAAAATTCCATTACGTTAACAGTTTTTGAGGTTTTATGGTATTAACATAACGGGTTAGGTGGTGTATATCACACAAATCAAAATTAACCGTCCTTCCGTCCACGGGTGCAGTCGATTAAAATAAAAATTAGCACCTGTATTAAGACGTCGTGAACGTGATCAAATCGCAAAAACTGCCAATAAAAAACTATGGAAAAATTGATACATTGCAAAAATTGTACTTGCAAAAATTTAGAAAGTATAGAAGCCATGTGACATTATGATGATGCTAACTTAGAAAATATCTACAAAGTGAAAGTATTAATTTCCTATAGAAGTATACCGTATACGGTATACTGTATACCGTATATACTATACAGTATAGTCTATACTTTACCTTGAATTCATTTAAAAAACTGACTTGACCTTATAACACCCAAAATACATGAAGACTTTTTTTCAACGTCAGCTGGAAAAGTTCAAAAAAAAAATGATTTTATACACTTTTCTCTATACATGAGTTATTACAAAAGACAATACGTAAAAACTGACTTGATCTTAGTTTACAATACAATAGAAAGCGTTAGTGGTTCAATTTTAATAATTGAACTTTCGAAGAGACTTTTTTTCGAGAATTTGAGCGCCCTTGCATGCGTTATTTTGTCATAATAAGAACAACGAGATATACTTTGTATGGTCTACCAATTCAATAAATATTGAGCAATTGGGAGGTTTGAGACTTTTCCGCGGGGTGAGAAAATTTTTTTTNNNNCTTGTATGGTCTACTAATTCAATAAATATTGAGCAATTGCTCTTTAGAGCATCAACAGGTATATTACGACCTCTGCGCCGTTATATTTCAACTTTTCAATTTGGTTGAAAATGTGTTTCCGGATATATCTTTATGTGCAGTTATCTTTTATTTTTTTTTATTTGCTTTTGAAAGATGACGGTGGACAAGGTCTATATATGGTCCTTGACTTTATGTCGCTTTAACCGGTGGTTTTAAGGTTATTGCTAGTCGGAAGTTTAATAAACACACCTTTAATGATGCCTTGAAGGATAATAACCTAAAAAGCATACCGTATGTCTGCGCTTCAATTGTCGCGATAATGCCATACTAGCTTTAAAAATGATATAAAACTGTATAAACCCCGACACTTAAAGGGCCGACACATGGTATAACCAAATTATGTCCAAAAAAATGAGTTTAAGAAGTTTCTCAAAGTCAGTAGTTTATTAAATTACCTTTTCAAACTTGCACAATTGTAAAATGTCCTCTTCCTTTATGCATCTGTTTCGTACCAAAATGTCCAAAACTTAAATATGTATTTCAATACCCTTGTGGATACGAAAACGTGACAATTTCATGAGAACGTGACTCTTTTTTGCCAAACGGTCGTCATTTACGAGAACGTGACAGTTTTTTGAGAAAAAAATACGCACCTTTTTCGGAAATTTTCGAAAAAATAAGCATTGTATTCAACGTAACTTTTTGATCAAATCATCTCGGTACGACATAAACAAATTTTTAAGGTCGTTATTTTTTAGCACCGCACAAAATTGAATTGAATGGGACTCGAATATGAAAGAAGATCTGGTGTCGTGGTTTTTGGCAGACAAATGGAAATTCTTAAGGGAAACTATTCCGCCGAAAATCGAAATATATGACCAAAATTAAAAAAAACCTTTTACAGAGGATGTTTCGAGAAATCCTATTTTTTGTAGTTTAACAGGAAATTAACGGTAATTCCGGTTCCGGTAGAAAGGAAAATTCCGGCAGAATAGTTTCCCTTAAGAATTTCCATTGGTCTGCCAAAAACACAACCCCATATCTTCATTCATATTCGAGACCCATTCAGTTCAATTTTGGGCTGTGCTAAAAAAATAACGACCCAAGGTTTCTTAGTAAAACATATACAACATGTACAACAAAATTACGAATGGTCGTCCAAAAATTTCACGAGAACGTGACAATCATACGAGAACGTGACAGTATTTGACAAGTGCAAGTGTCACGTTCTTGTATCCGCAACTGTATAAAATATTCTTATAAAAATGTGTACAACAAGTGTCATGTCGATCTCTAGAAACCAGTAATATATCAAAATAAATGCTTACTTAATGAGTGGTCGAATGCGTAAAAAGCGCGAAGAATTAAACGTGCTAGTTTCTTTAACGGTTCCGGAATTTCATCATTTTGAATAAACTCTCCAAATTGCTCAGTCCCATTCTGTGGGTTAAAATCCATTCTAGAAATATAATCCGGGTTACCCCTACTGTAGAAAACCTATTGTAGCTTTTTTTAGGTTGCACAAAAAAAGCAAAATTGATTTTTTGAGGCTTAAAATTAACGGACTGAAAAAAAATTTAGACTAAAAAGTTTACACTTTGTAACAAATCGAAAAAATAGCTATGACGAGTTTTTTGTAACCCGTATATTTTATGAGAAAATAATCTTAAAAGACGGCGGAAAAAGACATTCGGATAACTCTATCAGAAGTTGAACACAAGTTTGTGACCTCTTAAAAAAAGCCTTCTTTGAAAAAAATGAATCTTCTAGAATCCTAAATTTTTTAGACAACGTAAAAATTCAAGATAAATTTCAGATAATAAAATCAATATTCTTTTGAATATCTTGTACAACATAGTCCGCAATTTCCCGATGAACCGCATTTCTTCAGAAAACTTTTAACGGGTTTTAACTTAAAACAGTTACAAATTCTCATAAAAAGAAGCCTTATAAGTTATAACCTTCAGTTTTGGGTTGTATTTTAGCGATAATCGTTCAGAATATTCTCTCAGTTTTAATTTATCTCTAAATCCATCAATCGCTGATTATCAAAGACCTTTTCATTGGTCAGTCACGCTTTTCATTTCTTCTTCAATATCCGGCACAGTTGGAAGGCGAATTTTTGGCAACTGTGCCGAACGGCTCGTGAGAGACTCGATCATGCCCAAACATTTGTGACATTCGCCGATTAATTTCATTTCTTGAAGCAGCTTTGAATTCAACAGTCGAAATAGTCTATTAATTGGCTCTGAAGATTGCACTCGAACAGCATACAGCTCCACCATTAAATCTTTGTTTTGGGATTTTTCAAATATCTATATTCCAATTACTCTTCCTAGGCCTTGTTCTTTAAAAGTGACGAATAATTTTATCGAATAATTTATTCGAAAATTCCGAGACGCCCAATGGTCTCTTTTTTCGAAGGTCCTGGACTTTTTCAGAGCGCCGAGCTTCGGGTTTACGAGCTAGGGACCTAATTTTCACCTTCGAAAAAAGATATGGTAAACCTCAATTACATTTTGTGTAACCCCATTCGTACTCGTATATTTCATTTCTTTACGTTGTTATTAAATTACAGTCAAGGGTCTCTCGATGTGCACTTTTTCATGAAAATTTGTAAATACGTGCACCTTTTTCAGACCATTTTTTCAAATATATCTATCGATGTGCACGTTTTTAGATTGATGTTTAAAAAAAATCGAAAATGCACATCGAGAGACCCCTGACTGTATATCTATTTTGTCTCATTTATTATAATAAAAATAAAATGTGCCCGGAGAAATAATATCCGGCATACCATTTACTATCCAAAGGACGCCCAGTTTTCCCCCATCTGGAACTTTTTTGATCACTCCTGCTTCAACATGTAATATTTTATTCTAAGTATAATTATATTTGGAATTGTAGAACCCTTCCTAAAACNGACCTTTTCATTGGTCAGTCACGCTTTTCATTTCTTCTTCAATATCCGGCACAGTTGGGAGGCGAATTTTTGGCAACTGTGCCGAACGGCTCGTGAGAGACTCGATCATGCCCAAACATTTGTGACATTCGCCGATTAATTTCATTTCCTGAAGCAGCTTTGAATTCAACAGTCGAAATAGTCTATTAATTGGCTCTGAAGATTGCACTCGAACAGCATAAAGCTCCACCATTAAATCTTTGTTTTGGGATTTTTCAAATATCTAGCTTGTTCTTTAAATGAAAAGTGACGTTCGTAATTATTTCATAATTTATCGAGATTTTATTTATTCATAATTTATCGAGATTTTTGCATTTATTTATTGATTTTTTTTTTTTTGCCAAATTACGAGACGCCATATGATAAACCTCAATTACATTTTCCCCATTCGTACTCGTATATTTCATTTCTCTACGTTGCTATCATAAATATGTAAATATGTAATTATGTAATAAATCTGTAATTACAGTAAGGGGTCTCTCGATGTGCACTTTTTCACGAAAATTTGTAAATACCTCTCTATGTGCACCTTTTTTCAGACCATTTTTTCAAATAAATCTATCGATGTGCACTTTTTTAGGTTGATGTTTTGAAAAAACCGAAAATGCACATCGAGAGACACCTGACTGTATATCTATTTTGTCTGAATTATTCGACTCCGTAATAAAAATAAAATGTGCCCGGAGAAATAATATCCGGCATACCATTTACTATCCAAAGGACGCCCAGTTTTCCCCCATCTTGAACTTTTCTGATCACTCCTGCTTCAACATGTGATATTTTATTCTAAGTATAATTATATTTGGAATTGTAAAACCCTTCCTAAAACGCGCATTAAGACAGGTTGCCAATTTAGATCGGTAAAATGTCTACCGAGGAATCGCAATAAAGAACACACTTCGGACTCCTTCCGACCCAATAAGGTTCTTTCGATCACTTTTCGACGAATTAACTCTTGCAGGACCGCCACTAGTACTTCCGGCCGCTTACGCCTAAAAACGATTACAATTTAGACCAGAGATGACACAGTTCTGTTCTAAATTTCAGAACAGAACAGAACGCTCGTTCTATTTTGTGATGGTTTTCCAATTTTCGTGTGTTGGCAATAGAACGTTTGAGATTTTTATTTTTTTAATTTGAGATTTCAATTTGAGATTTTTATATTTTAAAAATGAAAGTTCAAGTTTGACTTTCATGATCCAACAACATAAATAGGTTTTATTTTTGTAAACATGAGCCCGGTAACTTTAAACGAAAAATTAGTCAAATATTTTATTATTTCGAAAAAGCTACAGTTACATAACAGTTGCAATAAATATATTTTGACGGAAAATTAAATTTAACGCGTACCTGATTTCAAATGATAAAGCCATCGTTAACACTTTATTATACTCAAACTTTCTAAAAAGCTTGTTGTATCTGTTTTCGAATTTTTTTGTTTTGTGTTTTGTTTCGTCGTCAAATTTGATGTTGGCGCCTTCTGCACGTTTCGGTTCATATGATGCAATTTTACTAGTCTTTCCAGGCTTTTTAATGAAAAGGGGATCTTTCTCTGTCGGATGATGTACCTTATCGTATTTTTCATTATCTTCTTCACTCACTTCCCTAAAAATACAGTTTTGAGCACTTTTGATTCATAATTAGTCTTGAGACATAATTAATTTAAACTTTTAATTTCAGCTGTTTTTTATTTATCGAGTTTATTTTTTGAGTTTTTCAGTCTAAATTTACAAGTTTTGTATTTACTGTGGGGATTTGTTTAAACAATTTTGTTATACTTTTATCATTTATTGCCTGCCCGATCACCTGGGGAATTTAATTTTCAAATTTTCAACTGATACACTTGTATTCCTTGTGATCAATACGTTGCCATAATTAAGTTGACCGAAATATATTTTGTTTCCGAATTAGTACCATTTTTCCGGTTGACTTCTCGGGTAACTATCATTTTCATAATTTTACCAATTTTTCCCGGTTTGAAATCGCCGGTTTTAAAGTTTCTCCGTTTTGGGAGTTCTTTATTTACGATTAGTGCCCAAAAAAGCTGAAAATTAAGTTATTTTATCGCTACAAAATATTAAATCTATATAACGAAAAAAATGATCCAACCCTTAAAAATTTAGAAAACTTGAATATTTTAAAATTGTCCGTTATATGTTGAACTTACTTTAACAGATGGTCTTTTCTGTGTCGAAAGGACAGGAAACCTCCCGCCATCCCGACAGCAATGGTTTCATCCTTGGCGGAAAGATCCATCGACAAAATCGGCGAATCAAACTCGACGGTCGCGATTCGCTGATAGTCAACAATGCCGAAAATGTTCACTCTTTTGTCCAAACCAGCAGTCAAAATTTTACTTTATTCGGTTAAAAATAAGCACTCATTAAAAATTCTGGATAGAAAATTCCTCTCGAATAGCCTGTCTTACAATATCATGTTTTCATGAAAAACAAAATTCTAATAGCTTAGTTTTTATTTAAAAATTCAGCAAAAAGCAAATTAGTCAAGATTTTCCAAAATCTGACCAAACCTTCCTGTGGATAAGTTAACCTTTTTTTAAATTCGAAACCCTGCGATTTTCTGGCCTTTCAACAAGCAAACTTTTTAGGTTTTTTTTTTAGTAAACTTTCTTGAATTTTTTGTATGGGTCTATTCTGAAACCGGCCTGTGTCCATCGCTAAAGCACACCGAGGTGACGGTTTTGGTGTGATGAGATAGACTGGTTAACAACCGCCGCTGGTAAACATCCCAAATTTTCACAATTGGGCCGCCGGTTGAAATTATGAGCGACATCGACGGGAATAGAGCCAAGGACTCTACTGGATAGCCGTGATCAAAAGACATCGTGATCTAAATCATTTTTTTTACAAATCGAATAGTTTTTTTTACGAAAAAGCTGTGTCCTTTGAAAATTGTGTGTTCATAATAAAACAGCAGGGGTGTACATGACTATTGGACACATTTTGGACTAACAAACTGTTTAACAGTTACTGTTGAGTAGTTTAACTTATGTGGGCCAAACTAATAAAAAAATGTTTACCTCTTGGGATCGCAAATCGAGTACATTGATTGTGTTATCGTAACCCCCAGAGCAAAATATATTCGGATCATTTTGTGCCGAAGCTCCTGCTCTGCAATAATCTAAACGGTATATTTTTAAGTAAAACATTCTTCTTTTGATCACGCCTAGTCAATTGCAAATGATATAAGGAATTCCCAGTAACTCGCACAATATTCCTACTACGGATATGGCTATAAGGTTAAGCCAAAAAAACTATAAATTATAGCACTTGACCATGAATTATCCACTTATAAAAATTTGGCCTTAAATTATTAACTTAAAAAACCTGACTTGACCTTATAACCATTTGAAAGATCTATAAAAAATGTTCTTATAATCACCACTATCTGTACATCTACAGGTTCCCAGTTAACGACTGAATATTGTATATCACTACGAATTAGTCGAACTTTGCTCGACCAAATATAGACGAAATTGGTCGCCAAAGGTTTTCCATATAATTCATATTCAGAAAATAAGTTACATTAATTTGTACGTTCGAAACCTACTCATATAATTCCAAGGTTAGAAAATAAAATTACCATTATGAACGGGCATCTCGGAAATTTGTTCGCCGGCGGCAATGTCCCAAAGTCTAACAATGCCGTCGTCGGCCGCTGAAATGACACATTTTCCGTCGGCAGTGAATCGCGTAATTTGACATGACCGTGCATGGGCGTTAAATTCTCGAAGGGGTGCCCGAGCCAGTGAGCCTTTGTCGAAAATTCGTACGAGGCCTTCGTCTGAGCCGGCTGAAATCAAAAGGCCATCGTTACGCCAAGACCCACCAAAATATGGGTTCGATTTTTTTTTGATTACAAATTAACATAAAATTGCTATAATTTAAGACATGAGATTTTAGTAAATGACTTTTTTGTGTCTTTAAAGAGTAAATATACAAAGTCCTCGTCAATTAGTAAAAAATATACAGTGACTTGTTTTCAAACACTTTGGGTTAGGACTACGGAGTGACCCAATTTTTATTTCGAACCCAAGGCTAAAACATTTCTCCCGAAATCGCGTAAAAGTTTTCCCAATTTTTGCCGACTGGCGGGAATAGAGTCGCATGTGATAACCAGCCGACGTAAGTAGTTCGTGGGGCGCCTGGGGGTTAAATTCGACGTGTGTCACATTTCCATCTTCCTTCACCACTGTAGACTCCGTTGGCGAGTTAAAAGACCAATAAGGATCGTTGAAACTTAACGCGTCCGTTGCCGCAGAACGCACCAACGGCAACGCCGAAAAACGACTCATACTAAAACAGATTTTGAGAATTAATTGATTATTTTTTTCTTCAAAAATTGTTAAACAAAAATTTAACAACTGGGCCGTCAGGCGCTTCATAACCGTAAAATAAAACCGTGAAAAATCTTGCAATACACCATCTACGCTCTTAAGTTAACACATCGCATACAAAGTAATAACTTCAATAGAAACTGTTCCTTGAAACTTCAAATCAAGGGGAAGCAGCTGAAAACTATATAATATCTTATTTACGAGCAAATGTGTTAACTTCTGCGTGGTTTTTTAACTTTAGTATTAAATAATTTCTTTGAGAATGGGCGTTAACTTAACTGCGCAAATGGTGTAATATATTTTGGTCATGAAGACATCATTTTTAAGAGTAAGAAGTAAGTAGGGTGCACTTGACAATATCGTGAACACCCAAATAAACACATCACAAATAACATTCAGTTAACAGCCAACTTTTTAATTCATCCCATTTGTTCCACCTTTTTATGTGTTTCAAATCATATTCAATGATTACAATTTCAGAAAAGATTACACACTAAAAATGAAATTGATTGTTGAGCTGGAAATTTGATATTTTTTTGCTGGTTCAAAACGTATTTGGTGCCCGACAATTATGATCTTTGTGAAACACAAAACCTTTCATGTAAAAACTTTTTATAAAAAACAAGCTTTTCTTCATCAACTTTCCCTTCATCTCGATACCGCTCAATAATTCGGTTAGCATTTTCTAATAGCTCACAATAATATTCCAATACTGTGCCTTCACAGTGTCGAATCAAATAGTTTGACAGACGGACTGTGCTCAGTGCGCACACGAGCAATTGCGCGCTTCCAAATGGAAAATGCACAAAAAACTTTGACCAAAGTTGGGGTTCATCACTATGAAAACTTAGAAGATCCAACGAAAATTTAAAAGCGGCGTCGCTTGGGACGAAATCGATTACCGCATTTAGTAGCGAAGTCTTCATATCACGATTTGAGCATTTTGAATACTGCTCTTGATGAAAGTTACGGTTTTTTACGATTAAGATGTCTTTCTATTCTGCAAAAACAATGGACCTTATAAACACAATATGTGTCTGGAAGATCAACACGGTGATCTACATTGAACCGTATAATTAGATACTGTCTGTTTTATACAAAAGGTCGTGGCGTCACGCTCGTAAGCTAATTATTTGTTATACGTTATCCGAAATAAAGACATTATTTTAGTGAACTAAAAACCGCCCTAATGTGGCGCATGACTGCATGTATGTTTTTTGACACAACCTATTTTAGGCGAAAATAAAAGGACCAAACCAGAAAAGGGAGAAAACTGAAAAGGGCGAAACCTGAAAAAGCTTTCATTTTCGGTAAACAAAATTTATTTTCCCAACATTTTCCAAAAAATGGCCGAAGATAAATTTTAGTAATAATGAAACGGTTTTCAGGTCCAATCTACGCGGTTGTACGGCTATTTTAGAGCTTTCCCTGAAATTGTATTGATTGAGTAAACAGTCCGTGTCGTTGGTCTGAATATTACTCATGAAATATAACACCCGTAACTTTAAATTTTTCAAATGCTTCATCA
Organism: Oikopleura albicans; assembly: GCA_004367875.1. Lineage (NCBI taxonomy): Eukaryota > Metazoa > Chordata > Appendicularia > Copelata > Oikopleuridae > Oikopleura > Oikopleura albicans. Next base: position 2,178 of record SCLG01000328.1, on the reverse strand, counting down.
TAACGCCCAAGGGACGCTAAACAGATAGGAATGACTTCCGCCAACTCTCGTCTCAAAACCGTATTACCGACGGTTACGACCGCAAATGATTTTTCGTAACATTCAAGCGCTTTTTCAACATTTTCACTCTCAACAAAATAAAAATCTCCACAGGACTTCAGTTGCAATGCTTGTTTGTCAATTTCTTGCAGAACGTCTTTTTATATGGTTAAAAACCAAAAAAAGTGTCCGTTTGCTATTTCAAATATTGGGGAAGAAAAAGGGGATACCGACTCGGTATTACCGAACCCCCCGAAACTTTATGAGAAATTTGACTGGCGCTTTTTCCATCTAGCAAAAATTTTAGTTTAATCATAAAATATTTACAACTAATATCCATTTTACAACTAATGTCCATAAAACATCCTTTAACCATATCCTTGCTGGACATATTTGTCCGGATGATCCGTGCAGTCAATATTACTGGATTGGAGCCTTTTTTCCTTCAAAATCTGCAAAAACCAATTATTTTCTCGTTGTNCGCCCAAGGGACGCTAAACAGATAGGAATGACTTCCGCCAACTCTCGTCTCAAAACCGTATTACCGACGGTTACGACCGCAAATGATTTTTCGTAACATTCAAGCGCTTTTTCAACATTTTCACTCTCAACAAAATAAAAATCTCCACAGGACTTCAGTTGCAATGCTTGTTTGTCAATTTCTTGCAGAACGTCTTTTTATATGGTTAAAACCCAAAAAAGTGTCCGTTTGCTCTTTCAAATATTGGGGAAGAAAAAGGGGACACCGACTCGGTATTACCAAGCCCCCGAAACTTTATGAGAAATTTGACTGGCGCTTTTTCCATCTAGCAAAAATTTTAGTTTAATCATAAAACATTTACAACTAATGTGTCCATAAAACATCCTTTAACCATATCCTTGTTGGACATATTTGTCCGGATGATCCGTGCAGTCAATATTACTCGATTCGAATCTTTTTTCCTTCAAAATCTGCAAAAACCAATTATTATCTCGTTGTGCGGGGATATAATTTTCAAAGTCATTTTCAATTATTTTTGGGGTCGTTTCCTCTTCACTTTCCGATTCATTCTCAAAAATAGACGGATCACAAAACAATTCCATCAGAAAGTCGACACATAAATAAACGTTGACGGAAAAACTTTCCAAATAGTGCGCGCTGATTGGTCAACGGCCATTCCCTCAAAAGTGATATCTCACGAAGCAATTGGACGAGTGAGAAGCCTTTGGTCAACCTACGAATAGACTACGATACACGTACTGTAGTGATTTCNAATGGTCGCCTTGGAGTGAATACGACACATGTTCCGAATCGTGTGGTGTCGGATTTAAATCGCGCGCACGAACATGTCTGAACGGCATAGCCGGCATCGACTGTACAGGCAGGCCCCATGAAATTGAAAAATGCAACACACAAAAGTGCCCGTCTTGGGGATCGTGGAGCGCATTTGGTACTTGCTCGGTGACGTGTGGGACCGGAAAACAAAGTCGAACGCGGACTTGTGCTAATTCGAGTGACGTTAAAGAATGTTCAGGAGACTCAAAGGACAGGTTTAATGTGCTTGTTAGTATTTTTATTATTTAGAATGCACTAGTTCACTTAAGATAATTGTGGAGATTTAAAATAATTGAGAGATTTAAAAATAATTGATAAAGATTTGAATAATAGTAATATTTAGTACATAGTACGTATAAGTTTGACTAATTGTCTAATAGATCATTATTACTTGCGATTTATAAGTTATGAAGTATAATTTACAGTGTGAATATAGTTAAAACCTAGAACAGGACAGCCGTATTTGCGCCACGAATCAGTGTCCTTACTGGGCCCGTTGGGGAAGTTACGGGACATGTTCGTCATCTTGTGGTGGTGGGAAGCAATCTCGAAGTCGGGAATGCAAACACGGTCGCCCTGGCACCGATTGTAGTGGGACAAAGACCGAAGACAAAAATTGTGGCACAAAACCATGCCCTAAATGGGAAACCTGGTCATCTTACTCTGCCTGCTCAGAAACGTGCGGTGCCGGAGTACTAGTGCGAACGCGGTTTTGTCGCGGCGGAAAAGGTGGGCAAGACTGTCCAGGCTCGGATGTGGAATCCTCTAAATGTCATCTGAAAGTATGCCCAGCAACGTATACGGCATGGAGCCGCTGGTCCCCA